>SKCR01012464.1:0-12521 GCA_019454045.1 Zanthoxylum bungeanum
GTCGTATCGCGTCTCAAAGACCGATTAACGTCCAACGTCAATTCAATTAAAGTCCAATGGGCTTTTGATTGATTTCTTAAGGCATGGACTTTTGGTCAACTCGGGTCAAACCGATAACCAAAGTCCAATCCGGGATTTACCCCATAAGCCCATAAATCAATCTTGGCCCATTAGGCCCAATTAACTTTAAAGGTTTCATTAAGTCGCATTTGGGCTTTATGGTCAAGGTTTTGGGGCCCAATGGGATCCAATCCATTTGGCCTAAACCAAACTTGATAAATCAAGCCCAATGGGTGCCCAAATACAACATTTAAAATCCAATTTCCAAATTAGGGCCCAAATAATTAAATTCAAAAAATCCAATTTTCCCCAATTTAATCAAACAAAGTGTATTACATGATCAATCAACTAAATCAACATTTCTAAAAACACCATATTAGTCCAAGTAATCATGCTTGATTCATTATCATATGTCCAACACACAAATTGAAAGATCAAACCCATCTACATGCTTAAAGGTCTCGGCCAAGGGAGTGATTTCATGTCCAATTCGGTTTCAATCCAATAATCCACATTCGACATTAAATACATATCCCGAATGATTTCCAATCATCCCAATTATCAAATCAAAATTTACCAAGACATTAGGGCAGTAGTCACATTCGGCCAACTCAAGATTTTGGGGTTTTTGTCAAATCCGAAATCCAATCCAATCCGATTCAAATAACATCAACCTAATCGATTCTAACTCATCAAATGAATTAAAAAACAAAAAATCCAAGATCACAAAATCATCAAAACCATTCGGCCAGGACTTAATTTTGGGGAAAATAATTCCAATCATTTTTCATCAAATTAGTCCAACCAAATGAATTTAAACATGTTTATAACATACTCAAACAAGCAATTTATTCAAATCATGCTCAAATCACATTTACCCAAATTTTAAACCCTACAAATTTCATGCTTGCAACATTAGCTCATGATGCCATTGTTGGAAATTATCTAAGGTCCCAAGATCAAACAAGACATGAAATTATGTGTGAACACATCACACGGAGGTAGCGGAATACTCACATTGATCGGTAGAGTCGATTGAAGACAAATGAACCCAAAAAACGCACTGCCATGTAAGCCTACTGCATGCAGTCCACTGCCTACAAAAAACAGAAAATTGAATGAGAAAACGGAGCTCCTAGCTTCGTCGGATGGATCCCGTCTCATGGTCGAACCTCCCTACCACCTTCGCAAGACTTGTAAGTGTGCTAGCACTTGATTTCTCACCATGAGAAACCATCCTTAGCTTCCCTATTGCTCACGTTTTTCTGGTTCAAAACCAGTGAGCATTGTGCCCATTTGGGCGTGAAGAGAGAGCAAAATGAGAGAGAAGAAGTTTTGTATTAAGTTAAAAAGATTTACCAAAATCAATTTATATTTATGCCATAATTTTCATTAAATTAATAATAAAATTATGACACATAACATGCAAGGCTTAGAGTGTCAAACACTCAAACTCCATGCAATGACATTGAGTGCAATGTACACAATCTACATGCAAAGCATTAGAATGACATGTGTCATGTGGGCCCCACACGTTTCCAAATGAAAGTGGGCCCACGTGCACTCACACGCGTTCGGGTTCGATATTTCCGAAATACCGAGCTTACGTCGCGACGTTAATTCAATCGAATAATTGCGGCTACCGAAATTATTATTTACGTCGCTAACGAATTAATTCTAAATTAACTCGTTTGCCCGAATTAAAATCTAATTTTTAATTCCCCGCGTCGAAATCTAATTTCGTAAATATATCCAATATATTAATACATCGATTAATTCCGAATTAATCGTTCTCTCTCTTTAGACGACATTTTATCCCGGATAAAACATCTCCGTTATTAATCCTAGATTAATTTTCTCTCTCTTCTGTATAATCCCAGATTATTCAAGAGTGTCGAGTTGTGCGTCATCGGTGGATTATCGGGAAAGCGACCCATGAGATCCCCGGATAATCTGGCAGTAAATACGGTCGTCGGAGTATCCGAATCACGTACGTACCAAGTACGACTACGTTTCTACCGACTTACAGACAAAGGTCGACTCCTAGCAAAGCACCAAGTCTACCTAATTCTCCGGACATATCCATTAAAGAATATTAAGATCTATATCAAGCGTAGTATACTAATGTATTGTGCATATCGGCCCAGTATCGGATAATCACGTGCTAGGGCTGGGCTGGATAAGTGTCTGCCCCGTCCGAAACACATATCGGATGTCTGGTAACTAGTCTCTATAATCGGATATTCTGACCTAGTCATAATATCACGATTGGATGCGCATCACTTAAGAGCACTAATACCGTATCCTGCGTGACATCATCTCCACTATGACTGGAGTGATACTTCCGTCTCGACATCACATCCAATACACTACGACTCTCTGATAAACCCAGAAGTGGTTACGCAGAAACCGGTTAAAGCCCTGTACCACCAAGACCAAAGTCTATCGATTATCGCAAGTATTAGCGATGCAAGTCTCAGGTTAAGACTATACACACCTACCTTGATTTCGGCCTCCCATAGACACATAGTCTAATACCAATGGGATTCCGAGGGTCTATCCAGAGCGAAGCTGTTTCCCGTACCATCGGTGAAACACGACCTCCTATCGCACTTGCATAAGTATCCAATACTTATATATATGAGAACTATGTCGTTGTGCCCTCACAACGCGCACAAGTGCAATACTAGCCTATTCCGCATTATCGATGTCCAGTCTCGATAATACTACGGCTAGGGATATTAATGATTAATCCGTCGTGGACTGATACTGTCTCATATCATCTCAATCCAGGAACTAATCATAGGGACCTCTCTTCATTTATAATATCTATGGTGATCTAATCACAAATGACGAGAGTGCAATTTCCTTGTTACATAGTTAATTTGCCACAGCAACACAATGTTCTGTGCAAATAGTGACGTTATGGGTCATATTATCCAACATGTTGTTGGTGTTGGGATCCAGTAACTCAATAGCTCCATATGGTAAAACCTGAGTGATCACAAATGGACATGGCCACTTTGATTTCAACTTTCCTGTGAAAAGTTTCAACCTTGAGTTGTACAACAACACATGCTGCCTTGGTTCCAACTGTCTGTACACTATTTTTCGGTCATGCCATTTCTTGGTATTTTCTTTGTACAATCTCGCATTCCCATGAGCATGTAGACGAAACTCTTCCAATTCGTTGAGTTGGTGAATTCGTTTCTCTCCTGCAGCTTGTGGATCAAGATTCAACTTCTTCAGTGCCCAATACGCCTTGTGTTCAAGCTCAACTGGCAGATGGCATGCTTTCCCAAACACCATACGATATGGGGACATACCAATGGGTGTCTTGTACGCTGCTCGATATGCCCATAATGCGTCATCCAATTTAGTTACCACCAGTCCCTCCTTGTTGATCCAACGGTTCTCTCTAAGATTCTTTTGATTTCTCTATTTGAAAACTTCAACCTGTCCATTTGACTGTAGATGATAAGCATGGCAACCTTGTGAGTAACTCCGTATTTGGATAGGAAGTGCATCAAAGTATCTGTTACAGAAATGTGAGCCACCATCACTGAAAATTGCCCCGAGGTGTTCCGAACCGAGTGAAAAAGTTCTTTTTCAAGAATTTGATCACCATTTTTGAATCATTGGATGGCAGTGCAATTGCTTCGACCCATTTGGAGACGTAGTCTACAGCAACCAAGATGTACAGGTTTCCAAATGATGGAATAAAGGGTCCCAAAAAATCAATACCCCACACATCGAATATCTCCACTTCCAAAATGTTTTGCAAAGGTCCTTTATTTCTCTTGGAAATATTCCTCGTTCTCTGGCACTTGTCACATTGAAGAGCAAAAAGATAATCATCTTTAAAAAGAGTTGGTCAGAATAAACCTGATTGTAGGACTTTGGCTGCAGTTTTGTTTCCGCTGAAGTGTCCGCCATATGGTGATGAATGACAGTGTTGCAAAACACTTTTGACCTCCTAATGTGGAACACACCATCTCAATAATTGATCAGCACAATGTTTGAACAAGTACGACTTATCCCAGACATAGTGTTTGACTTATTTGAAGAATTTCTTCCTTTGCTGAGTTGTCCATTCCAACAACCATTTTCCTGATATAATAAAGTCGACATAGTCAGCATACCAAGGACATCCTGCTGTTTCATGGAAAATAGCTGTTCACCTGGAAATGTTTCTTTGATTGTCAGTACTTTGCCAGCTGTTTCTCCATTCTCAAGCCTCGATAGATGATCTGCCATCTGATTCTCTGTTCCTTTCCTGTCTCGAATTTCCACATCAAATTCTTGCAGAAGAAGTATCCAACGGATTAATCTGGGTTTAGCATCTTTCTTCCTGATCAAGTATTTTATTGCTGGATGATCTGTGTAGACCACCACTTTGGGACCCAACGGATAGGAGCGAAATTTGTCAAAAGCGTACACAACTGCGAGCAACTCCTTTTCGGTGGTTGTGTAGTTGAGTTGAGCTTCATTCAAAGTTCTGCTGGAGTAGTAAATGGTGTGGAAAATCTTTGCTTTGAGTTGTCCCAAAACTACACCTACAGCAAAATCACTAGCATCACACATCACTTCAAATAGAAGAGTCTAGTCTGGTGCTACAATGATGGGGGCAGGAATTAGCTTCTGTTTTAAGATATCAAAAGCTTCCTGGCATTCTTTGGTGAAGTTGAAAGGCACATCCTTCTCCAGAATATTGCACAGAGGTTTGGCAATCTTGTAAAAGTCTTTGATAAATCTCCTGTAAAAACCTGCATGTCCGAGATAGCTCCGAATCCCTTTTACTGATGTCGGCGGAGGTAGTTTTTTAATTATTTCAATCTTTGCTTTGTCTACCTCGATTCCCTTTTATGAGATCCAGTGTCCAAGAACAATGCCTTCTTGCACCATGAAGTGGCATTTCTCCCAGTTGAGTACCACATTGGTATCTCCACATCTTTATAACACATGTTCCAAATTTTGCAAGCAGTGGTCAAAAGAGTCTCCAAACACAGAAAAATCATCCATGAATACCTCCATACTCTGCTCCAGCATGTCTGAGAAGATGGCCATCATACAATGCTGAAATGTGGCGGGTGCATTATATAATCCAAATGGCAACCTGAGGAAAGCAAAAGTACCATAGGGACATGTAAATGTGGTTTTCTCCTGATCTTCTAGGGCGATAGCAATCTGATTGTATCCTGAATATCTGTCCAGAAAGCAATAGAACTCATGTCCCGCCAGTCTGTCTAACATCTGGTCAATGAATGGTAGCGAAAAATGGTCATTTCTCGTGGCTTTGTTCAGCTTCCTGTAGTCCATGCATACTCTTCATCCAGTTACCGTTCTTGTTGGAATCAGCTCATTCTTTTCATTTGTGACAACAATAATTCCTCCTTTCTTCGGCACACACTGCATATGACTTACCCAACTGCTGTCTGAGATGGGGTAAATGATGCCAGCATCCAACCATTTGATGATTTCTTTCTTCACGACCTCCTTCATGATTGGATTGAGTCTCAATTGATGCTCCATTATGGGTTTGTATTCATCGTTCATTATAATCTTGTGCATACAAAATGATGGACTAATGCCTCGAATGACTACTATAGTCCAGCCAATGGCCTTCTTGTGCTCTCGTAAAACTCTCAGTAATTTTTCTTCCTGCTCCAATGTTAGCGAATAAGAAATAATAATAGTTAATTCAGAACAGTTTCCAAGAAATGTGTACCTGAGATGGCTCGGAAGTAACTTCAGTTCCAATTGCGGTGGTTCTTCAATTGAAGGCTTGATTCGATATTTCTTTGGCAGTTCGAGGCTTTCCACTTGTGGTGTCACTTTGAATCGGAATGGTTTATCAAAGTAGTTGATACATTCCAGGATTTCAGCATCTAGCTCACTGTCAGTCATGTTGGTGATGCAAGCTTCAAATGTATCCGTGGGATTTGGCTCAGTATCCTAAACGATACTATCAACAACATCAACTCTGAAGCATTCTTCTTCATTTTCATTGCTTGGGAATTTCATGGCTTTGAAAACATTGAAGGTAACTTCTTGGTCCTGCACTTTCATGGTCAATTCTCATTTTTGCACTCCAATCACAGTTATACCTCTAGCCAAGAATGGTCTCCCAAGAATGATATGTACTTCTTTTTTCTTCTTACATGTCAAGGATAATGAAATCTGATGGGAGAATGAGTTTGTCAACTTTGACTAGCACATCTTCAATAACACCTCTTGGAAATGCGAGCGTTCGATCAGCAAGTTGCAATGAGACTGAGGTAGGCATTGCTTCTCCAATCTGTAGTATCATGTAAATAGAAAAAGGCATCAAGTTAACACTAGCTCCTAAATCACATAAAGCCTTACCGATGTAATATTCTCCAATGGTGCATGTGACAGTGAAACTGCCAGGATCTTTCAACTTCATGGGAAGTTTTTTCTGAATGATGGCACTGCATTATTCCGTTAATGCTACTGTCTCGTAGTCTCATAATCTTCGTTTTCGTGAAAGAATGTCTTTCATGAATTTTACATAGCTGGTCATTTCTTCCAAAGCTTCGGTAAAAGGGATGTTGATGTGTAGCTTTTTGAAAACCTCCAAGAAACGAGCAAACTGCTTGTCCAGTTTGTTTTATTTTTTCTGAAGTCGATGTGGAAAATGTGGAGGTGTAGTGATTTGATCTTTTTCCTTTGCTTCTTTTTCCTCCGTCTGTTGCCCTGTTTCTTTTGGAATTTCTTCAATGGATGCCTTGATTCCAATATCTCTGTTGATCTCAGTATCGCTTTTCAAAATAATGGCTTGACATTGTTCCTTCCCTCTATTCTTTGGATTTGGTTCTGTGTTGCTGGGAAGATTACCTGACTGTCTGTAACTCTGAGCATTGGCCAGTTGTCCAATTTGATTCTCTAGTGCTTTGATAGAAGCTGATTGGTTCTGAAACATAGCATCATACTTTTTTAACTGAGCCATCACTTTTTCTATTCTTGGTTCATTTGCTTGCTCCTGGTCTATATTTTGTTGCTGGAATCCAGGTGGTGGATAGTTATGCTGTTGGAATCCAGGTGGTGGATTATTCTTTTGCCCTGAATTATTGCCCAATGAAAAATTGGGATGATTAATCCACCCTGGGTTGTAGGTGTTGGAATATGGATTGTTCCACTGTCTGTTGAAATTGTTGACAGAATTCACCGTTTCTTCAAGTTGGTTTGGTTCTGGTGCTCTTCCATATGGTGAACTTGTGGATCCAGTGGTAAGAGTCTCCATGAATTTGCATATCTGATCCAGCTTGATGTTGACTGCTGTATTCGCTCCAACTTCATAAATTCATGCAATTCTTTGGATCATGCTCCTTTCAGTTGGCCACAAGGAATTATTGTTGGCCATTTCTTCAATTAGGTCCCAAGCTTGATCTTCTCATTTTTCCATTAAAGCTCCTCCAGCAGCAGCATCGATTATGGTTCTCATCAGTCCAGATAGTCCATTATAGAAAGTTTAGACATGAAGCCATTTTGGAATCTCATGGTGAGGACATTTCCGGAGCAAATCTTTGTACCTTTCCCAAGCTTCATAGAGAGTTTCCATGTCTTGTTGCACAAAGGATGTGATGTCATTCCTCAGCTTTCCAATTCTGGCTGGTGGAAATTACTTCGCAAGAAATTTGGTGGCTAAAGTGTTCCAAGTTGTGATGGAACCTATTGGTAGTGAATGTAGCCAAGCTTTAGCTCTGTCTTTCAAGGAGTATGGAAAACCTGCAGTCCCATTGCTTCTTCAGCTCCTCAGTTGTAATTTAAAGTACCGTAAACTTCCAGGAAGTTGCTGATGTGGGTATTTGGATCTTCAGTTGCTTTCCCCCCAAACTGCACTGACTGCTGAATCATCTGAATGCATGTTTTGATGTCACACGCATTTGCTGGTAAATGAGGAAGTACAATACAGGAAATGAAGCCGTCGACCACCGGAATGGTTCTATCTTGAATGGGTATTGGTGGTGCAACTTCCAAAGGTTCAGTTCCATGATGACTAAAGCTTTTTGGCCTTCTTGCAGTTCCCTTCTCAACTGTCTGATGGTTCTTTCAATTTCTGGGTCAAGCGGTCGGAGTTCAAAGCTTCTGGTTCATCTCATGTAGTTTCTGAGAACCCGAAACACAAGAAAACAACAACAATAAGTAAAAAGAAATTAGATACAAGTAAATTTATCTAACCTCAAAATTAATAGTGAAAGATAAATAAGTCCACGGCAACGGCGCCAAAAACTTAACCGGTGCGTAATCACACGCGTATAACGCAAGCACACGTATCGTTCAAGTAGTATAAAAGTATCGATCCCACGAGGACTTGGAACCTTTTTTTATTAATTTATGAAGTTAAATATTTACAAGTATCTAATGGATTGGTTGTTTGATTGGGTGGTGACATTAAAACTTAAAACAATTAAATAAAATTGCTTCAAAGTAGATTGAAGAAAATTAAAATTTATAAAACTATCAAGGGTTGTGAATCCTTCCAATATCTTTTTTAAAAGATGAAGTGGTTATTTTACGTTTGTGTAATATATTGGTCTATTAACCTTGAACATGAAATTATGTAAAAGCCTCTTCCGATGGTCAAATACAAATACCCAGAATAACCCAATTATTCATAATCCTATCTTAACCAAGTTATCTGAATTCATTAAGATTAAGTTCCAATTATGGCTACCCCACCCGGCAGTTATATTCATATCCTGTAAGGAAATCTATTAAAGAATTATCTATCCTCAAGGAAGATCGTGGGCTATTGAGTCTAAGGTCTTTAACCTAAAATCTCTTTTCAAGTTCATTTTAAGTTTACCGAATCAATCTTGTTAATGGCCAGTTAACAAGATGCATTAAGACTAAGGCTTAATAAATAAACCTGTTGGTTTTCTATAAGGTCCCAAGATCAAACAAGACATGAAATTATGTGTGAACACATCAACGGAGGTAGCGGAATACTCACATTGATCGGTAGAGTCGATTTGGAGACGATTCAAGCCCAAAAACGCACTGCCTTTGTAAGCTCACTGCAGCAGTCCACTGCCCTGCAAAACAGAAAATTGGGTGAAGAAACGGAGCTCCAATCTTCGTCGGATGGATCCCGTCTCATGGGGGAACCTCCCTACCACCTTCGCAAGACTCGTAGTGTGCTAGCACTTGCGGTTTTCACCATGAAAACCAACTCTTGCTCCCCTAAACTCACGCCCAAACTGGTTCAAAACCAGTGAAGAAATGGCCACCATTACCGTGAGAGGAAGAGAGAAATTTTGAGAGAAAAATGTGTTATGTTAATTAAAATGATTTACCAAAAATCAATTTATATTTATGCCATATTTATTAAATTAATAATAAATTTATGCCACTACACATGCAATAGCTTAGAGTGTCAAACACTCAATTTCCATGCAATAACATTGAGTGCATTGTACACTATCTACATGCAAAGCATTAGAATGACATGTGTCATGTGGGCCCCACACGTTTCCAAATGAAAGTGGGCCCACGTGCACTCACGCGTTCGGGTTCGATATTTCCGAAATACCGAGCTTACGTCGCGACGTTAATTCAATCGAATTTAAATAAATAATTACGCCTGGCGAAATTATTATTTACGTCGCTAACGAATTAATTCTGAATTAACTCGTTTGCCCGAATTAAAATCTAATTTAATTCCGCGTCGAAATCTAATTTCGTTAATATATCGAATATATTAATTCGTCGATTAATTCCAAATTAATCGTTCTCTCTCTCTTTAGACGACATTTTATCCCGGATAAAATATCTCCGTTATTAATCCTAGATTAATTTTCTCTCTCTTCTATTATAATCCCAGATTATTCAAGAGTGCGAGTTGTGCGTCATCGGTGGATTATCGGGAAGCGACCCATGAGATCCCCGGATAATCTGGCAGTAAATACGGTCGTCGGAGTATTCGAATCACGTACGTACCAAGTACTACGTTCTACCGATTTACGAGACAAGGTTGACTCCTAGCAAAGCACCAAGTCTTCCCAGGTTCTCCGGACATATTCATCAAAGAATATCTAGATCTGTATCAAGCGTAGTATACAATTGTATTGTGCATATTGGCCCAGTATCGGATAATCACGTGCTAGGGCTGGGGCTGGATAAGTGTCTGCCCCGTCCGAAACACATATCGGATGTCTGGTAACTAGTCTCTATAATCGGATATTCATGACCTGGTCATAATATCACGATTGGATGCGCATCACTTTAAGAGCCCTAATACCGTATCCTGCGTGACATCATCTCCATTATGACTGGAGTGACACTTCCATCTCGACATCACATCCAATACACTACGATCCTGATAAACCCAGAAGAGGTGAACACAGAACCAGTTAAGATCCCCCACCACCAAAACCAAAGTTTACCGATTGTCGTAAGTATTAGCGATGTAAGTCTCAGGTTAAGACTATACACACCTACCTTGATTTCGGCCTCCCATAGACACCTAGTCATAATACCAATGGGATTCCGAAGGGTCTATCCAGAGCGAAGCTGTTTCCCGTACCATCGGTGAAACACGACCTCCTATCGCACTTGCACAAATATCCAATACTTATATATATGAGAACTATGCCGTTGTGCCCTCACAACGCGCACAAGTGCAATACTAGCCTATTCCGCATTATCGATGTCCAGTCTCGATAATACTACGGCTAGGGATATTTAATGATTAATCCTTCGTGGACTGATACTGTCTCATATCATCTCAATCCAGGAACTAATCATAGGACCTCTCTTCATTTATATATCTAAGGTGATCTAATCACAAATGACGAGAGTGCAATTTCCTTGTTACATAGTTAATTTGCTACAACAACACAATGATCTGTGCAAATAGTGACGCTATGGGTCATTTTGTCCAACAATCTCCCACTTGGCACATTGCGAGTCACTCAAGTGTCCTACACCTGAACTATGTACGGTTCGCTCAAATTGCTGAGGAAAGGTTTTCGTCAGCGGATTTGTTCGATTATCGTTTGACGCGATTTATACGATCATCACATCGCCACGATGTATGATCCGAACGAATCAGATGATATAGAAGTATATATCTGGATCGTCGATGAGACCTTTAATTCCTTAGCCTGTGCTGACGCCTAGCTCAGCTGCTAACAGAACTATATCTAATCTAATTAGATTTATTATCGATCCAAATGGCTTCTATTGCTGCCTCAGCTGCAGCAATAATCCGCATTTGTTGTTTATTCGGTAACAGTTATCTTGCTTGGAAGATTTCCAGCTCACTGTCCCGTTATTCAAACTTTATAGTACCGCAGTATTTAATCGTTTGGAAACTGCTGCAGTGATCCCAGTCACTTCAAGTTCTCCTCTCCATAGTTTAAGATAGCATCTTCAGTTCTCAGAGATACTAACAGATGTTCTTAATTTCAATCCAGTGACTGTCACTTGGATTGACCTGATTGTGACTCCATATGCTTGAAGCGTATGAGACACCAATACAAGTACATTTTAAATGTACAATTTCCAGAGAGTGTTAACAACTCCAAATCTATCCCAGTAGATCTTTATTCCTTGAATAAAGGTTGTTACTCCCCAGAATTCTACGGAGAATTTATGAAAGCCAAGCTTTCGACAATAGCTTTATGGGATTTCACTGTCAGTGCGCTCTCCTACTAACCTCCTTATATACACAAGAATTATTTAGTTTTGAATCAAATCATAAACCATTATGATTATTTCAAAATAACAGTTCCAAGAACCTTATGCTTGCATCGATCCAAACATGGATCGAATAACCTGCAAACCTTGTTTGTCGGTTATAAAATTCGTCAGGATGTTGTAAACATCCTCCAAAAGGTTCCTTTTCAGGAAAGCGATTTTGATTTATAATGACATATTTCATAAATGAAATATATAGTTATTTTCAAGCATTTTCAAAATGGATTTACCATGGCAACAGGTAAAGGTTGAACCGTTATTAACACAATGTTGATAACGATACCTTTCCGTCAAAAGCCTAGCTTTGTACGTTGGTATGTTGCCATCCTGTATGTCTTCCTTGAAGACGTTAAATGTACCATAGGCACAATGCCTTGTGGTACAACAATTAGTATCAAAAATAGTTGTTATACATGGAATCCATTTCGGATTCATGGCACTTTGCCATAACAGGGAGTCGATACCTCGTATCACTTCCTCATAACGTAGTCGGATGGTACACCTCCATAAGATTGACATCATTATGAGGTTAGATCAGAAACCCATACCCTAGGTTGTTTTCTGACTCTGTCCAATCTACGAAGTTCTTGTGTATTTAAAGATTAATGGTATAGATTCATCATAGATGAACTATTTGTGTTCCATTAAGGACTTCGTGCCTAGAACGGTATTACTCCGATTTTCATCGAGTATCACTATCCTCCCACTGACCACTGCATATCGGTATTCCTCTCAGG
>SKCR01012465.1:0-12561 GCA_019454045.1 Zanthoxylum bungeanum
ACCAGAATTTAGAGAGAAATCGGCAGTGAGCCGTGAGAGGGAGAAGAGGAAAAGAGAGGGAAAATGGTTTCACCTTGAAACCGTAAGAGAGAGAGAATAATGTCAAAAGAAAAATGTAATTTGGTTTATATATTTTTCCAAAAATAAAATAACCATATACAACTTTTCAATTTTCCAAAATACCAAAAGTCAAAAAGTAAAAGTTTATTAATGCTTTTTCCAACAACCATATAACTTCTACTTTTAACTTTAAGTCACATCACATCACTTTAATAAAGTGACATGTTGTCAAGTCACATCACTCAAAGTGACAATTGATTTGACGCATGATGTGACTAACGATTTGACGCTTGATGTGACTTGCGTGCCGCGCTCGAATTCGAAATACGAATGCGCTCGCATCACACTCTCGGTCTCGGTTCGCTAATTCCAAATTAATGAATTTTCCGTCGCGTCGTAATTAAATGATTACGTCTAGCGAAATCACTATTCACGTCGCTAACGAATTAATTCTAAATTACTTCGTTCGCCCAATTAAATCTATTTTTAATTCCGCGTCGAAATCCAATTTCTATAATATATCAAATATATTATTTTATCGATTAATTCCAAATTAATCGTTCTCTCTCTTTAATTAATATTTTATCCCAGATAAAATATCTCCGCAATTAATCCCAGATTAATTTTCTCTGTCTTCTAATTAATCCTAGATTAATTAATGTGCGAGTTATACATCATCGTTGAATCTTCAGGAAGCGACCCATGAGATATCAGGATATGTTGGCAGTAAATATGGTCGTCGGATTATCCGAACACGTAAGTCGCCTCGTACTACGTTCATACCGATTTACAAGACAAGGTTGGCTTCTAGCAAAGCGCCATGCCTACCCAATTCTCCAGAAATATTCTTACAGGAATATATAGATCTGTATCAAGCGTAGTATACCATAGTATTGTGTTATCGGCCCAGTATCGGATAGTCACGTGCTAGGCCTGGGCTGGATTGTGTCTGCCCCGTACGAAGCACATGTCAGATGTCTGGTAACTAGTCTCTATAATCTGATATATATGACCTTGTCATAATATCCCGATGGCCGCGCAGCACTTAAGAGCACTAATACGTATCCTGCGTGACATCATCTCCAATATGACTGAAGTGATACTTCCGTCTTGACACATCACACCCAATACACTACGACTCTCTGATAAACCCAGAAGTGGTGTACGCAGAACCGGTTAAAGCCTGCACCACCAAGACCAAGTCTATCGATTATCGTAAGTATTAGCGATGTAAGTCTCAGGTTAAGACCATACACACCTACCCTGATTTCGGCCTCCCATAGACACATTGTCATAATACCAATGGGATTCTGAGGGGTCTATCCAGAGCGAAGCTGTTTCCCGTACCATCGGTGAAACACAACCTCCTATCGCACTTGCATAAGTATCCAATACTTATATATATGAGAACTATGCCGTTGTGCCGTCACAACGCACACAAGTGCAATACTAGCCTATTCCGCATTATCGATGTCCAGTCTCGATAATACTCCGGCTAGGGATATTTAATGATTAAACCTTCGGGGATTGATACTGTCTCATATCATCTCAATCCAGGAACTAATCATATGGACCTCTCTTCATTTATACATTTATGGTGATTTAATCACAAATGATGAGAGTGCAATTTCCTTGTCACATAGTTAATTTGTACAACAACACCGTGATCTGTACAAATAGTGACGCTATGGGTCATATTATCCAACAAGTGGCACGGTGCCCAACACCAGAAAATGGGGCTTTGGTCATCTTACCCTGAATACACGATTCACAAGTTGGATAGGGTTCAATGGTGAGATCTGGTATCAAACCATTCCTAACCAATTGGGTAAGGCGTTTAACGCCTATATAACCTAGCTGCATATGCCGAAGTTCAGTATTATTAACAATAGGTAAACTACGTTTATTAACTCCAGTATTTAAAATATCTTTAGAAGTTTGCAATGTGTAATGACCATACTGGTTTGGACAACAAAGGATCTGAATATTACGTTTATCATATAAATACAAAGAAAAATTCTTAATATTAATACGATAACCTTCTGTATCCAATACAAAAAGAGATATAATATTAGCTACACATTCTGGTACAAAGTAGTAGTCATACAACAAAAGTGTCCCATTCGGCAAAGGGATCTCGCATACTCTCACTGCAACTGCATCCAGAGAGTCTCCACTCCCAAATCGCAATTGCATCTCTCTAGGCTTCAGTTTCTTACTTTCCTTCAGCACCTGCAACGAATTGCAAATGTGAACAGGACAAGCAAAATCTAAAATCCAGCTGGATGTAACGACTTCACAAGCCAAAGAGACATCAATAACTGGAAAAATAAATGCACCTGATGTAGATGATCTCTCATTCCTTAGCTGGGCAATGTAGTTAGGACAGTTCCTTTTCCAGTGTCCGACTTTGCTACAATGATGGCATTTGTCATCAGAAGCCCTCTTCGGCTTTGTTATCTTTCCCTGTGGTTGAGAACCGAATCATTTCTTCTTCTTCGCTTTCTTCTTCTTTCCCTTTGACCAGGTCTGGGAAGAAGCAGAAAGTGAAGTAGGTTTTGGAGGACGAGTCAGCACTCCATTCTTTAAGTCCTCTTCCGCCGTGAGCAGCATCCTATATAGCTCATGGTAGGTACATATAATCCCATTCATGTTAAAGTACATCACGAATTGGCGATATAAAGCTGGGAACGAATCAAGAATGACACTCCTTCCGAGAATGTCATTCAGAGGGAGATTATGTTGCCTCAGTTGATCAATCAAATCGATCATAAGAAGAACATGCGAGCTCACAGCTTGCCCCTCGTCCAGTCGCGAATGGAACAGTTGCATTGCAACTTTATGAACAACAACTTGTTCTTGGCTCTCAAACGATTCTCGTAATCGCGTCATCATACTATACGCATATGATATGCCATAGTATTGTTTCTTGAGTCCCGGAGATAATGAACTTAAGATGTACGATTGAACTTTTAAATCATCATCCTTCCAAGTTTGGAAAACTTGGAGTTTCTCCGGTGTTGCATCCTTAGCCACAACAAGGGGCAATGGACCCTCAAGAACATATCCCAACTTCTCGGAATCAAGGACAATCCTTTAATCCAAGTCCCAATCAGCGAAGTTCTCAACGCCTTTGAGTTTGTTCATATCCAGCATACGCGCAAACTGATTAGAAGATGGTACCGCCATCGCAAATCTATCATATAGATCATGAAAAATGGTTAGCATAAATAAAGTAGTTTTCATATAATATCAAAAGCATTAACTAGATCATGGATTTTTAATCTAAAAATGCCTCTCCCACTAAATCATGCAATGTTGTAATCCCCAAATATAATACAAAGATTTAATAATTAAATTAAATACAAATAGTGAAAGGTGGATCCCATGAATATATTTCAGCTCACAGCAGAGGCACGATCTCGTTTACGTATATTCATCAGGTAGACAACTCATTGTCAATCACTCAATAGTAACTCATGGGTTTCCGGTCCTGGTCGTTTCTCGTTGTCACAGCTTGGGCACGTTCACAAGGAGACGTACGAAGGTTAAACTCGTCAATGATAAACTCAAGCTACTTGCATAACCCTGACAGCTTGGGCACGTTCAGGATTCCGCTTTCGCTTAAATTTATCTAGTATCTAATATAAATCCGGCATACATAAATTTCTATCTGCTACACCCTCACAGCAGAGGCACGGTTTCGGCTTTTGTCATGAAAAAATATTCATAAACCATATTGACAAGACGAACCATGTAATATGCATCAAATACATAATTCAGATAAAAACCTTATTAATTATGGATTTTCAGCAAAATATGTTTTTTTACTTTATTTAATCAAATTAAATAAACACATGCATGCAACATATAAAGATTAAATTAAACATTGAATTTAAAAGGCATAATCATATTAGGGTGTCCAGAATCAGACTCGCTCTGATACCATTTTGTAGGAGTTTTATGGCGAAAATCCGGTAACGCAGCGGAATAGTGGAAAATCAAAATTTTCTGATTTCAAAATTTTTCTCGGATCAATCAAATAAACTTATTTATTTAATTATCCAATTATCAAATCCTCAAAAATTACACAAGAGATCAAATTCTTAGTAATAACCGAATTGCCCCATAACTTTGTAAGTTGATGATTTTTGTCCAAAAATTGACAAATATAATTTTGGATGATTCTAAAATATTTTTCAACATATCCAATACATCAAAATCAGATTGCACACAAATCCCCAATTTTCTTGAAATTGATGAGAGCACCCCCCAATTTTCGGTTTTTTGCAATTTGATCCTTTTGTGTTCTAAACATGGCAAGATCAAATCCAATCAACCCAAAAATTTACATGCATCATATAAAAACCATAATACATCACATATATGAAAATCCCCAATTTTGAAATGGGTTATGAACCCTAATATTTCAATTTCATCAAATTGACCAATTTTACCAAATCTTTAAAATCCAACACTTTAATCCATTCATTACTTCACCAAACAAGCCTCACCACTTTGAAATAACTCTAGAAGAATTCTAGGTCACCAAGGAGTAGCTCAACAACTCTAGAATGGCAACTTGATTTCCAAAGAATCAAAAGTAAGTCTTTGAAACCATTTCAAGCTTACTTTCATGCATAGATCTTTCATTCAAGTCCACAACCAAATAAACACAAACTATAAGAGAAGAAATAACATCAAAGCAACATAAAATGATGCAAAGCATGTTAGACATTATTTTCATGTTGAAGACCTTAAAGAAATACTTACAAAAATAAGGTTTTTCAAGCTTTTTCCCTTTAGCCTTCAAGCCTTTTCTCTCAACTTCTTTTATGTTTATTTTGTGTATATTGAACTTATCAAACCCTAAAATAAAATAAAACAATTTATACCTACACTATTGGCCTTGGCCGAATTTTGTAGTAAATGAAAATATCTAAATATTTTTCAATTTGTTTCATTAAAGCTTTATCAACTTGTTAACTTGAATCATTACAACTTTAATAAATTTTCAACAAGTCAACAATAGCAACTCAAGTCATTTAATAAAATATCAAAACTTAAGATATTTATATTTTTAATTAATTTAATTATTTAACAATTAAATAATTAAATAAATATTTAAATACAAATATATTAAATATATGTATTATATTTACATTAAATATCAAATACATATATATTTATGATATTAGTCAAATATCTCAATTTGACAATTAATTAATGTGTATTTGATAAAATCTATCATTAAATGCAGATACACAAAAATTAGGAAATGACTATTAGGTCCATTCACATGTATTTTTTGTTTAACCTTTAAACGACTTATAAATAATCAATATTATTTATAAATGTTGCCCTAGTGCTCTACGAGTATATTTCATTAGTGAGACTCTCTAGATTCAGGCATATCCATCACGGAATCCAATTTCGTGTCAATAATTTACCCACCCGTAAATTATGACGACCATGGATAAACTCGCTGAATCATACAGGTCGAGGTCATGGCAAATGTATAATTCCTCTGTCACAGAACTGACGGATCCTATCTCGACACACACAGGACACCGTGAGGATCTATCCACACCCAACGAACAGGCGGAGCTATGATCTAAATAGATCGGTGACGTGACTGCCATCTAAGTACGGAAGATGTCTCATGTGCCCACAGTGGTATCTCAAGTCGAAGAATCACAAATGCTACTCAACCCGAGAGGATTCTTATTGACGTTGGTGTACCATCCATTAAGAATCTTCGGTGAGTCATTCAGTGTTTATCCGCTATAAACACCTACACGTCTATACGAGTCTCCAAGACTCATGGTTCATTGAGAAACCAGTAGAATCATATATTTCTATATACGACATATACCGGTCTCAACGTGTTTACTTTACTGACCAAGTAGTGTAAACCTTGACCAGGAACTGTTTGAGAATGACAACGTCATGATATAACACAATGTTAGTTACGACGCTTTTGCAACAGTATCATAACTAATCATCCTATGGTCCATTACGTCTTTACCATATAAGAATATATATTATATTATAGAAACTGCTTATTTTATTCATAATAAAATGTTTTACAAAAGTATTCTCAAGCAAATACAACCGAGAATTGGCGCTCCGAGCACCAACCTCAACAAAATGAACCTTATTACATGTTTATACTACATACTACTCTCAAAAATACTTGTAAACAACTTAATCAAAGTCAATTAAGCAATTCCAACTTCTAAGGTTTCTAAGGTGTGAATTGGGGCTCTAGTTTCCTTGTCCAAAAGTGATAAATAGAGAAAGAATGGGAGTTAGAAGCGTACTTTGTGTGCTAGAAACTTGAGAATCATCATTTGTTGCACTTAAAATGGCTTGAGGAAAAAGAAGAAAATTGAAGCATTCTCCTTGGGTATACATGTTTTTTAGCTTAGAGGAGATGAATGAATAGTATGGTAATTATAGACAAAGGAAGGCTGATTTTTATGATGGAATGAATGGTTTAGATGATGCAACATCACCCAATTCTAGTCAATTCTCGAAATTACTATAGTAGCCACGGTAATTATGATTTTTTCCCATTTCTGATTCAAATTTGGAAAACTATTCAACGTGAAAGTTGTAGGTCTTGGTCTCATCTTTCGGACGAATAAAGTACATAAATATCAAAGGTCTTATGAAAAAGTTACGGCCTGATTACTAAAAGTTATTCGAGGTGGGACGTAAGCTAAGTTCCACGTCGAAATTTCAAGGAATCTTTCGAATGTCCCAAATCCCATATTATGAGAACGTATTTGCTAACATGATTTATATCAAGTATTATGCCTCTGAATTATAATAGTCGTCAGGTTCTGGTTGTTGGGAAGCGGCCGCAAGTGTGCAGCAGAAAATCAAAATTATTATGCCATTTTCCCTTTGCCCAAGACCCATTTGTTTTGATTATTCTACAAGCCTATGCATTGTATTATATATTCTAAGCATAAAAGTCATAAAACATGCAAAGAACATAAGCCTAAACATGCTAACTATCATAAGAACTCTAATTAAAATAAAGAAAGAAAAAGACTTACTTGAACCGAAAACTCCTCCAGTCCTCCCTCCAATCTACAAGCTTTTCTCGAACTCAGCAAGCTCTTCCACATTCCAAAGAGCCACCCAAGTGTGTGGCCTCCAAAGATGCACACACCAAAGCCAAAACTCAATGGCAAGACTACGCCTTGAGTGCACGGGTATTTTGCCCTTGGTGCAAGCCTAGGCAAATACCTCAAAACTTTTAAATCGAGGTTCTTCTAGTCAATTAGACTTAAGGATCCTCAAAATCAGTGGCTTACTCTTAAACTTTAGAGTTACTCACTTATATAAACCCAATATATGAAATGTTTCGGTGTAGCAATTTGTGAATAATTCTTTGGGTTTATATAGTGCTCCAAAGACAACAAAATTAATTAAGAATCCGATGTGGGATAAAAGCTAATTTAATCTTAGCCATTGGATCTTAATTTAGTGGTTTAATGAGATTATAAAACCCTAATAAGATTTTGGGCCGAATTGGAATTCAAAAAAAAAAAATACTATTCACGTGAATAGTATTTTTTTTATTCCAATTCCCAAAGTGCCCCTATCATCATTCACCAATCCCTAAGCCACTATGGAACCTCATAAATGATCCGTTAAATAATTAAACACATTGAACCATTTATGAACAATTCATACAGCAATCATATATGCTGTTATATTTATACTGTGCACTGTTAACCATTGATTTCGACTTTGTTGTGTGTGACCTTTTAGGTTCCCCTCAAGTTGGACATAAAATGAATCGTGATAATTTAATCGAACAAAAATTATCCTCCGATCAGATGGTCATTCGATTTCAATGACCAAGGTTGACATGTAGTAACATGTCATGGCCCCCAAATGAGAAGGAAAGATATATATACCCATTTTGTATGCGATTTTCTTATGATACGGTCCCTCGCCTCACTGTATCCCCACCTATTGACCTAGGGTACGGAAAATGTCTACCCATATGGTCAAAGGTATGATGTTGATAGTGTCATTAATCGTGATAATCCAAGAATCTCACATGATTCTTCCGATGTGGCAATAGGTTCAAGCACTGATCACAGATATCAACCCACGAACTGGAATACTACTCTTATAAGAAAATAATGTCCGAGAGAGTGGTGATTCTCTATTGTATCTTTACAAACTTCACGTGTTTCAACAAATAACCCAATCATACCTTTATGACCGGATCTTTTGAAACGGGGAAGGAGAATGTCAAAGTTATTTGATCCACACATAAGATTGTAAAGACCTCAAGTCTAAAGACTAGTCATATAATCGATACATGAAAGTTCTCACAGACACATGGGATAAACACTCCTTATGAAAACTTTCGGCGGTCAGTTTGATGGACACGAGCAACTCATGCATCCATGTGATACACCAAGCGGACGGATCTCCGCTACTAGCCTATGAGATCGGCTACCCCTCTTAAGGGCGGATCATATCATCATGCTAGTCTCTCCGCTTTGTGAACGCCCAGATTATTCACAAAACTATGACTAGGAACATTTAAAAGTAATGATTCTCATAAGGCGTGGATGTCATCGTCTTATTACTCCAAGGGTTTTATTACAGTGTTGATGATTCATATAAGTTATGTAAGACACGTATAAAAAAGATTACCATTTTATAAATTAATGAAAATATTACAAATACATGTACATATAGCCCATCCAAAAGTTTGATATATGGCATATCCCTAACAATCTCCCACTTGCACTATAGCCAACAAGTATGAATCTGGACTGTTGGACAAAATGACCCATAGTATCACTATTTGCACAGATCATTGTGTTGTTGTAGCAAATTAACTATGTGACAAGGAAATTGCACTCTCATCATTTGTGATTAGATCACCATAGATATATAAATGAAGAGAGGTCCCTATGATTAGTTCCTGGATTGAGATGATATGAGACAGTATCAGTCCACAAAGGATTAATCATTAAATATCCCTAGCCGTAGTATTATCGAGACTGGACATCGATAATGCGGAATAGGCTAGTATTGCACTTGTGTGCGTTGTGAGGGCACAACGGCATAGTTCTCATATATATAAGTGTTGGATACTTATGCAAGTGCGATAGGAGGTCGTGTTTCACCGATGGTACGGGAAACAGCTTCGCTCTGGATAGACCCCTCGGAATCCCATTGGTATTATGAATATGTGTCTATGGGAGGCCGAAATCAAGGTAGGTGTGTATAGTCTTAACATGAGACTTACATCGCTAATGCTTACGACAATCGATATACTTTAGTTGAGGTCGTCTAGGACTGTAACCGGTTCTGTGTACGCCAATGCCGGGTATATTGAGAATCGTAGTGTATTGGATGTGATGTCAAGACGGAAGTATCACTCCAGTCATAGTGGAGATGATGTCACGCAGGATACGGTATTAGTGCTCTTAAGAGATGCGCATCCAATCGTGATATTATGACCAGGTCATGAATATCCGATTATAGAGACTAGTTACCAGACATCCGATATGTGTTTCGGACGGGGCAGACACTTATCCAGCCCCAGCCCTAGCACGTGACTATCCGATACTGGGCCGATATACACAATACATTAGTATACTACGCTTGATACAGATCTTAATATTCTTTAAAGGATATGTCCGGAGAATTAGGTAGACTTGGTGCTTTGCTAGGAGTCGACCTTGTCTCGTAAATCGGTAGAACGTAGTACTTGGTACGTACGTGATTCGGATACTCCGACGACCGTATTTACTGCCAGATTATCCGGGGATCTCATGGGTCGCTTCCCGATAATCCACCGATGACGCCACAACTCGCACTCTTGAATAATCTGGGATTATACAGAAGAGAGAGAAAATTAATCTAGGATTAATTACGGAGATATTTTATCTAAGATAAAATATCGTCTAGAGAGAGATAACGATTAATTTGGAATTAATCGGTAAATTAATATATTCGATATATTAAATGAAATTAGATTTCGACGCGGAATTAAAATTAGATTTTAATTCGGGCAAACGAGTTAATTTAGAATTAATTCGTTAGCGACGTAAATAATAATTTCGCCAGGCGCAATTATTTATTTAAATTCGATTGAATTAACGTCGCGACGTAAGCTCGGTATTTCGGAAATATCGAACCCGAACGCGTGAGTGCACGTGGGCCCACTTTCATTTGGAAACGTGTGGGGCCCACATGACACATGTCATTCTAATGCTTTGCATGTAGATTGTGTACATTGCACTCAATGTCATTGCATGGAGTTTGAGTGTTTGACACTCTAAGCCATTGCATGTTTTGTGTCATAATTTTATTATTAATTTAATAAAATTATGGCATAAATATAAATTGATTTTTGGTAAATCATTTTAAAAAAAAAAAAAACACAATTTTATCTCTCTCAAATTCTCTCATCTCTCTCACGCCCAAGTGTGGCTATTCTTCACTGGTTTTGAACCAGTTTGGGCGTGAATAAGGGAAGCCAAGAGTGGGTTTTCATGGTGAAAATTCAAGTGCTAGCACACTTTCAAGTCTTGCGAAGGTGGTAGGGAGGTTCGACCATGAGGCGGGACTCATCCGATGGAGTTTGGAGCTTCGTTTTGAGACCCGAAACTGCCAAGACAGTGAGCATGGACTGCTGCAGTGGGCTTACAAAGGCAGTGCGTTTTGGGCATGATTCATCTTCAAATCGACATAGCCGATCAATGTAAGTATTCCGCTATCTTCATTGGTGTATTCACGCATGTTTTCATGTCTTGTTTGATCTTGGGACCTAGATTTTTACCAACAATGGCATCAAGAGCTAATGTTGCAAGCATGAAAAATGTAGGGCTTAAAATTGGGTAAATGTTTGTTGAGCATGATTTGAATAAATTGCTTGTTTGAGTATGCTTATAACATGTTTAATTCATATTGGTTGGACTAATTTGACGAAAATTGATTTGGAATAATTTTCCCCAATTTATTCACCTTGGCCGAATGTATATGCATTTTTGGGATCTTGGATTTTTGATTTTTTAATTCATTTGATGAGTTAGAATCGATTAGGTTGACGTTAATTTGAATCGAATTGGATTGGATTTCGATTGGACAAAAACCCCAAAATCTTTGAGTTGGCCGAATGTGACTAATGCCCTAATGTCTTGGTAAATTTTGATTTTGATAATTGGATGTTTTGGAAATCATTCGGGATATGTATTTAATGTCGATTGCGGATTAATTGGATTGAAACCGAATTGGACATGAAATCCCTCCTTGGCCGAAAGCATGAAAGCATGTAAATGGGTTTGATTTTTCATTATGTGTGTTTGACATGTAATAATGAATTAAGATGATTAATTGGACTAATTTAGTGTTTTGGAAATGTTGATTTAGTTTATAATCATATAATGCACTTTTGGTAATTAAATTGTGAAAATTGGATTTTTGGATTTAATTAATTGGGCCTAATTTTGGAAATTAGAATTTAAAGTTGTAATTGGGCCTATTGGGCTTGATTTCAAGTTTGGTTTAAGCCAAATGGATTGGATCCACTTGGGCCCAAAACCTTGACCATAAAGCCCAAATGCCACTTAATGAACCTTTAAAGTTCAATTGGGCCTAATGGGCCAAGATTGATTTATGGGCTTATGGGGTAAATCCCGGATTGGACTTTGGTTATCGGTTTGACCCGAGTTGACCAAAAGTCCACGCTTAAGAAATCAATCAAAAGCCCATTGGACTTTAATTGAATTGACATTGGACGTTAATCGGTCTTTGAGACGCGTTACGATTAAATTTGGAATTTAAATCGAAAAAGGTTTATTGAATAAAAGTGTAATATTTAATTTGGAATTGAATAATGAATTAGTATTAAATACATGTTAAATTAGATTTAATGATGTAGTTTAATTTAATTCATGAATTCGTACTTAAGTACTTATTCGCAAAAACGAGTTTGACTCGAACAAAATAAATCGTTGTTTGAACATTGGATGATCACTTAATTATCAGATTAATTAATTTGATTAGATTGATGATAGCATGCTTATGTGTGTGAATACGTGGTTGTGTGAATGAATAATGTATATCGGATGGATATTAGACGGGTGGGCAATTTTAGAAATTGTTGTAATAAATTCGATTTATTTAAATTGGACCTGCGTGTCCAGCCTTATCACCTCTATTCTCTTTGTATTCTCTTCTCACCTATTCCCCTCTATGTATATGAGGTTTCTTTAGAAGTGTAGTGTAACGGGTAGAAGTAATACTAATGCTAGCTTGAGTGAGAAAGGGAGAGATTTGATCTAGGATCAATGTGTTAAGTATCCATCCGCATGTCATTATTATTTATTTTCATACTCGCTTTATTATGTATTTAGAATGCATGTTTAAGGGTGTATGATGATGAGACCTTAACATAGATAATTAAATTGGTTAGCCAATTTGCACGCGAAAAAGCCCTCATCAAATATC
>SKCR01012466.1:0-12528 GCA_019454045.1 Zanthoxylum bungeanum
TGACACTAGAAACTAGTGTCAGTGATTTCTGGCTGCGGCAACACTGACACATTTATATAGTGTCAGTAAAACCCTTTACTGACACTAATTTAGTATCAGTAAAAGCCTTTTTTCTTGTAGTGTGAGTATTATTTAAGTCAGGGACTCAACATATCTAAATCTAGACTTTTTGCCCTTCGCACACAGACTTTATCCACATTGAGTATTATTTAAGTCAGGTCCCAGAAAGTGAGGTGTTGGCGTGTTGCTACTGTGGTTGATGAACGTCTGTATGTTGAAGCCAATGCTCATTCAGGGTTGTAGGCCAAGAATTTACAAAAAGCAGCTAGGGTTTTGTGAGTATCTAATTTCTAATTTTCACCATATCTTGTTGAAAACATAAGCATTAGTCATGCATGAACTTAATTTAAAGGAACTTGTCGCATTTCACTTTAAGCATTCCCTGATTATATTCATATCTCTTACTAGTCACTTCCACGGGACTCTCCCTTGGCTGTGGATTTGTCAACTGCAATGTTAGTGTGTCCTACACATGCCAATGATCTCTAAACAAGATTAAAGTGTGAATAATCAAGATAAGTTGCGGAAAAGACTTACATTGATCGGTTGAGAATTTCAAAAATTTCTAATGTTTGTAGAAGCTCCAAGCTTTGTTGTTGAGTTCCAAACTCTTAAGTGAATTTCCCTATCACCTCACAAGACTCCTAAAGTGCTAGATTTGATGATTTTTGAAGCAAAAATAATTGGAGAGAAGAAGCAAGTGTTCGGCCACAATGGAGAAAAGAGAGAGATGATTGAATAGTTCACTTCCAAAGTTGACTTAAGTTGGTAGTTGTGTTGTGTAATTAATCCAATTAATAAGCTCAACCACTTCCATCACAAATAGTGACAAGTTGATGCAAGTGATGTGGGTCCCACCCAATTTTGAATTCTAAATTCAAGTTGGCTTACACAACACACTTTTGGCCTGAATTGTTTAATCTGATTAAATGAATTTTCCGTCGCTAAATAAGTAAACCCAAATTAATTAAATATAAAAGCATCGCAAAATTATTACAAAAGTCACTTACGAATTAATTCCAAATTAATTCATTTGCTTGAATTAAAATCCAATTTTAATTCCAAATTAAAATCCAATTTCAATTAATATATCCAATATATTATTTTAGCCCAAATAAATAAATTAAATAGAAAAATACAATTTAACTATTAAATTTATTTTATCGATAAATTCCAAATTAATTACGTTCTCTCTTCTATACGAATTTAATCCCAGATAAATTCTTACCGCAATTAATCCCATATTAATTATGTTCGAGTCAAATGTCAAGTTCGGTTTCTTTCAAGTAATCGAGAAACTCATTGCTCAAGTATTCTCCACCATGGTCTGACCGTAATGTTTTAATACTTTTGCCGGTCTGTTTTTCTACTTCGTGTCGAAACTCTTTGAATTTCTCAAAAGTTTCCGACTTGTGTTTCATAAGATACACATAACCATAACGCGATGCATCATCCGTAAAGGTTATGAAGTATTCATATCGACCTCTAGCCTCGCTGGACATTGGCCCACATACGTCACTATGAACGAGGGCTAACAGCTCGGTGGTACGTACACCCTTACCACTAAAAGGTATTTTAGGCATTTTGCCTAATAAACATGATTCACAGACGTCATATGAATTATGATCAAATCTGTCCAAGTACCCACTCTTCGAAAGTATGGATATACGAGTCTTGTTAATGTATCACATACGACAATGCCACAAATAAGTCTCATCTGTTTTACTCAATTTGAGCCTTTTGTTTGTCATGTTATATGTTTGAGATTCATTTATATTCAAAATATAAAGATCATTATTAACATCTGTTGTACATATCAAAATGTCATATTTATATACAAAACACCCAGTGTTCTGGAATACAAAGGTATACCCGCATCGGGTTAAACTAGATACAGAGATGATGTTTCTAGTCAAACTAGGTACAAAATAACAGTCACCTAATGTAAATACATGCCCCAATGGTAGGTTCAAAACATAGGTCCCTACGGCCAAAACAGCGACTCTCGTCCCATTTTCGACTCGTAGGTCGATCTCACCTGAAGCCAGTCTCCTGCTAATCTGCAGATCCTACATATCAGTACATATGTGAGTACCACGTCCAGAATCAGAAATCCAATTTTTAAAACCAGTTGTGGACATGTTTATTTCAATAACAAACATACATGAAGCCGGAGTCTTGCCCGCCTTCACTTTCTTCATCTGCGCCTTGTACTCATGGCAGTCACGCTTCCAGTGACCCCGTTTGCCGCAGTGTAGGAGACATCTCGGGATATGTCCTTTGTCTTCTTAGAAGACTGTGATGATTTAGCCTTGCCCTTTTTCTTTTTCTTTTTCTTCACACCCCCAGAAGCCTTCGGCCAAGCCTTGGCCTTCTGGGATGTCGAAGTAAGATGCGCCTCGCGTTTCTTGCCTTTCAGAAGCTTTGGCTCTACTTCTTTCAGCATAGCCATCAACTCTCCAAGAGTTTTCTCTTGGTTCATCATATTGTAGTTCATGATGAACCCGCCCCAGCAATCGGGCAGAGACTGTAAGATCAAATCTATGGAAGTCTCGGCCTCGAAGGTAATACCCAGCTGACCTGGCTGTTCGATGTCAACAATCATCTATGACATGTAGTGCTCGACAGATATACCCTCTGAGATACGCGAGTGAAAGAACTTCTTTTGCAATTCATACTTCGGAGATCTAAGGTTAGATCTATGAATATCCTTCAATTTCAACATCATGTTATAAGGATCCAATCCTTTGTTATGACGACGAAATTGAGGAGTCATTGCAGCAAGCATGACGGACTGAGCAGTTGAGTTATCATCTTGATGAGTCTTCCAAAGCTCATGATCAACTGTTCGCTCAAGTCCGGGCTCAGGCCCTATAAGTCTCTCTATAACATAGAGTAACTTCTCGGATCCCAGGACTATCCCGAGATTCATTTCCTAGTCTGGAAAATTAGAGTCGTTAAAGACATTGTCACCCATGATGATGTCTCTAACGCTAATCTTTCGGTCATCTCGATTGTAATAGTCCAACTATCCAATCAACGATATCGGGTACACTCAAAATGCAATGGTTACTATAGTCCAACTATATAACCAAATAAAAGTGGAGTAGTGTCTTGTACAGTCTAAATGTTCAAAGAAAGTAATAAAAAAAATATACTCCAACTAATATATATATATATATATATAACGTGATATAATAATAAAAGAGCGCGTATTAGCAAGTATTAAAAGAAATTACAAATTTAATACTAGCCTCCCACTATTTTTCGGCGAGCCTCTAACCCTCTTTTGAGTACTCGGGAAACCCAGTTTCCTAGTGGGCTAGGATCCCGTTAAATAACACACAACCTTGACTTTGGCTAATAAGCTGTATGAAACTTAACTATGTAGATCTCTAAGATCAATTGGATCCCATCCAATTCCTAGATCCGGTAGGTGGACCTCCAAGTCCAAAACACATATCCAATATATCATCCTAACATTTTCCTCTGAATCAACTAAGCATTGGCTTTGGCTTAACAAGCTTAATGATTCCAGTTAAGCGCGACCCATTGACAGTGGGAAAGCTTCGTAATCTACGTCGATGTACAGAAGTGACCTTGACTTTGGCCAACAAGTCACAACTGCCCAAGTCATGCGATGTATAACAAAGCTTTCATGGTTCAAACACATCCGCGATGGAAAATGATCTTGACTTTGGCCAACAAATCAAAGTAATCTTAGATCTTGAGAACCACTCAATGGAAGGAAAATACTTAATATTAAAGTGATGGTTTTTCATAAATTGGCAACCAATTTATTATCTTTGATTAGGTCTCATCATACATCCTTAAACATGCATTCTAAAAGCATAATAAGGCGCGATAAATTAATAATGATATGCGGATGGATATATAATACAATTTGTTCCTAGCATAAATCTCTCTTTTTCCTCTCTCCAGCTAGTACTTTACATTCTTCTACCCAATTACATAATACAATAAGGAACCTCGTTTACATTGAGGGGAATAGGGGAGAAGAGAAATACAAAGAGATAAGGAGGTGAAAGGCTGGACACGTAGGTCCAATTAATAAATACCATATTTACAACAATTTACAAAATTGCCCCCACCTAACTAATATCCATCCGATATACATTATTCATACCAATACATCCAAGTATTCACACAAAGCATGCTGTCAATCAATCTAATCCAATTAATTAATCTTTGATTAATGACCATCCAATGTTCATACAACGATTTGATTTGCGCGAGTCCAACTCGTTTAAGAATAAATACTCAAAGTACGTATTCTTGAATTATATCGAACTACAATTTTAAATCCAATATAAATTGTATCCAATACCAATTCATGTTTAATTCCAAATTAAACAATTACACTTATTTTAGCAATTACACTTATTTTAGTGCCTTTTTAGACTTGGATTCCAAATCCAATCCAATTAGGTCTCAAAGGCCCAATTAGCATCCAATTCCAATTCAATTAAAGTCCAATGGGCTTTCAATTAATTCTTTAGGCTTGGGCTTTGGCCATTATGGATCAAACCCAAATTGCCAAGGCCCAATTAGGAATCACCATATGCCAAAAATCAATTTAGGCCCATTAGGCCCACTCAAATTATTAAAGGCCCAAAAGTCATATTTGGACTTTATGGAAATGGTTTTAGGCCCAATTGGATCCAACCCAATTGTCTAAAACCATACTTGGCCCAACCAAGCCCATTAGCCCAATCCAATTTTAAAGACTAATTTATATTAACATAATATTCCAAATATCACATTGATTTAATTAAAGTGTAATTAACACAATTAATTAATTAATCTAATATTTACAAAACATTAATTAATTCAATTAATCATGTTTTACTTTCAATTCGTGTCCAATACAAATTTAAGCAAAATCAATTCATCCAACAAGCTTCATACTCACGGCAAAGGCAAGGAAATAATCATGCAATTTGATTTCAATCCAATTAAATCAACATTTAACATACATTTCATGCCAATTAACACATCCAATTGTTAAATTTCCAAAAATCACCATGAGTAAATTAGGGTTCATATTCGGCCATGGCATGGATTTGGGGAAAAGTTTGGTCCAATCAATTTTCTCAAATCCAATGATGCACAAATCCAATTTATCATCATCTAAACACAACCAAACAACCAATTTCGAATTTACATGCTCCAAGCACAAAATCCCCAAATTAAAGTTAAGAACCCTAAAATTCAAATCAAGTTTAGATTGGCTCTGATACCATTGTTAGTGTGTCCTACACATGCCAAGGATCTCTAAACAAGATTAAAGTGTGAATAATCAAGATAAGTTGCGGAAAAGACTTACAATAATCGGTTGAGAATTTCAAAATTTTCAATGTTTGTAGAAGCTCCAAGCTTTGTTGTTGAGTTCCAAACTCTTGGGTGAGTTTCCCTATCACCTCACAAGACTCCTAAAGTGCTAGCTTTGATGATTTTTGAAGCAAAAATCAATGGAGAGAATAAGCAAGTGTTCGACCACAATGGAGAAAAGAGAGAGTTGATTGAATAATTCACTTCCAAAGTTGACTTAAGTTGGTAGTTGTGTTGTCTAATTAATCCAATTAATAAGCTCAACCACTTCCATCATAAATAGTGACAAGTTGATGTAAGTGATGTGGGTCCCACCCAATTTTGAATTTTAAATTCAAGTTGGCTTACACAACACACTTTGGGCCCGAATTTGTTTAATCCGATTAAACGAATTTTCCATCGCTAAATAATTAAATCCAATTTAATTAAATAATAATGTCTCGAAAAATTATTACGAAAGTCGCTTACGAATTAATTCCAAATTAATTCGTTCGCTTGAATTAAAATCCAATTTTAATTCCGAATTGAAATCCAATTTCAATTAATAAATCCAATATATTATTTTAGCCCAAATAAATAAATTAAATAGAAAAATACAATTTAACTATTAAATTTATTTTATCGATTAATTCCAAATTAATCGTGTTCTCTCTTCAATACAAATTTAATCTCAGATAAATTCTTGCCGTAATTAATCCCATATTAATTTTCTCTCTCATAATTAATCCCAGATTAATTCTGTTCGAGTCAAATGTCATTGATGAATCTTTGGGAAGCGACCCAAGAGATTCCTGGATATGTTGGCAGTATATACAGTCATCAGACTATCCGAACATGTGTGTATCCCGTACCACTATCTCACCGATTTACAAGTCATGGTGGGCTTCTAACAAAGCACCGTGCCTACCCAATTCTCCAGAAATATCCGCGGTGGAATATTATCTATATTAGGCGTAGTAATACTATGTAATGCGTAATACGATCTAGTATCGGATGTAACATGCTAGGCCTAGGGCTGGAATTGTGTCTGCCCCGTACGAATCATATATCGGATCCTGCGTAACTAGTCTCTGTAATCGGATAATCATGACCTAGTCATATTATCCCGATAGCTGCAGCATTTATGAGTACTAGTATTGTATCCTGCGTGATCATCATCTCCATATGACTGACGTGATACTCTCATCTTGACATCACACCCAATACACTACGATTCTCAGTAAACCCAGAAGAGGCGTACACAAAACCTGTTAAAGCTCCGGATGACCAAAACCAAAGTATACTGATTGTTGCAAGTATTAGAGATGCAAGTCTCAGGTTAAAGACCACATACACCTACCCTAATTCGGATTCCCATAGACACATAGTCATACTTCCAATGGGACTCCGATGGGTCTATGCAGAGCGAAGCAGTTCCTGGTCCAACGGCTAACAGAACCTCTTATCACACTTGCATAAGTATCCAATACTTAAATATATGAGAACTATGCCATTAAGCTTCCATAACGTGCACAAGTGTAATACTAGTCTATTCCGCATTATCGATGTCCAGTCTCGATTATACTACGACTAGGGATATTTAATGATTAAACCGTTCGTGGATTAATCCTGTCTTATATCTTATTAATCCGATTTAACCATGTGGACTTTTATCATTTATATATCCAAGTAATCCAATTACAAAATGATAAAGAACTAGCTGAGAATGGTGATCTTCAGCAGATCCAAGATAAGTGGGAGATAAAAAATAGTTGCCTTTTAGACAGTGTCGAGATTGAATCTAACCAACTTCACCTTAGTAGCTTTAGGGGTCTTTTCCTTATATGTGGCGTAGCTTGCTTCATTTCCCTCTTAATACACTTTTTGCATATTATGCACCCGTTACGCAAATTTGCCCCCTCTGATTCTAATTCAAGTGAACCGGGTTGTGCACGTTCTATGCGTCCTAAGAGATTTTTGTTGTTATTGGATTAGAAGGAAGACATATCAAATAGCAAGAGCAAGAGAAAGAAAATTGAAGGATCATCATTTAACAATGTTAGGGAAGAGGAGTTGGGAAGGAGTTCCAAGAGAAGGGAAACGAATTTGGCAACCGGAAGCAACATAAACTGAATTCATTTATAAATTAACCATCTCTGTGACCCTGTCACTGCATATGATTCATAATATAAACCCAGTGATTCCAAGCATATTCAATAGTTAATATTGAAGGTATAATTTTCTTCTTGTAGATATTAAATTTGGAGAAATTTATGAAAATGCGACATTTTCAATCTCCATTATAAATATTGACCTACATTCTGAAAAATATTTCTAATGGCCAAATAAATATTTTTTAGACCAAATTACCCTCATTTTCAAGTTAAAAAAATAACATAAAGTTCTTATAGATCATAACCATAAAATCTCCACTAATCTCACACTTTTTTGATTAAAATCTTTCCACAACTTCAGTCATAAAACCTTGGAAAGCTCATTTTATTAGTTGAAAATTATTTAAATAAGGTTAGAAACTTAGAGTTTTTGCAGTTATTTTATGTATTTTACAGTGAGGGACCTATCAGGCCCAGACGCCCACACTAGCGTTCGGGAGTCCATATTATTGAGTGGGTGCCAATGCCAGCGCCCACATGAGTTAGCAAACATGGGCTCCCACACGAGCCTCCATATTGTTGTGCAGGCGCGCATTCGGGTGCCCATATTATTGAGTGGGGCCAACGCAAGCGCCCGCTTGAGTTGGCAAACACGGGCTCCCGCTCGGGCATCCATATTGTTGTGCAGGCACCTGCACGGGCGCTTGCATGTTGTGGCACATACGGGAGCCCGCATGAGCACTATATTCTTGTGCGGGCGCCCACATATATTGCCACATCGCCTGGGCGCCCGATATGAGTCCATAAGTTTTACGGATGCATGTGGACATCCGCGCGGGCACCCGAGCACCCATATCACGCCCAAAAAGATAAAATAGATTAATATTGGAAAAAAATTATTGCTTTCTTGGCACTTTCATTGTTTTGTTATTTTACTCTATTTGTTTGTTGTTAGAAATATTAATTATATATGAATGAGATATTTTGATTGTTGGAAACGAGTAATACAATACTTTTGAGGATAGTGTTTTTGAATTTAAACTAAATAATGTTATACGAATTTTAATTAAAATTTTGTATAACATTTATTTCAAGCGGCAAAGTGGAAGGACAATTTTTGTTGGAAACTGATGAGTGGTAATTACATCACTTATTCCCACTCATTTAGCCTAATGTTTTGTATTGTTTCTCGATTCTTATGAACGTTTTGATGTGTTTTGTTGTTATTTTGCAGATAAATAAAGTTTGGAAAGCACTGGAGGCAATTTGGGGCAAAAACAGACAAAAATGCGTCAACATGGATATTTTGGTCTTTAGCGCGTCGCGACGCCAAGAATACCGCGTCGCGACGCCCAGGATGTGCCGAATGTGCTAACATGTGTCGTCTGCCACGTGTCAAAATTGGATAGGTTGGACTTGCTAACGTGCGCCGGATCTTGCTAACGTGCGCCGCCCTTGCTAACATGCGCTACATACCACGTGTCATCACCTCATTGGACCACCCAAACCGCGTGCCACATGTAGCCTCTCTATTGGACCGAATAATCAACGAATCAGAGCATGCCACGTGTCTCCATTCTATTAGACCGACTTTACACCCAATCACAAGATTACACGTGGCACAATTTCATTGGACCGCATCGCCAGCCAACCAGAGCATGACACATGTCACCAATTATTGTGCCGACAGCCGCGTGGTCAACGTACGCGTGGACTCCAGAAACTGTTGCTAGCGTCGTGACGCTAGTGCATTTTCAGCGTCGCGACGCTGACCCAAAAATTGTCTATAAATTGAGCTCGAGATTTCAGTTTTAGTTGCACCATTCTCTCTCATTTCTTTGATGTAAATAGGGAGTTTCTCTCTCTAATTTCTTTTAATTTAAGTTTTGTAATTAATTTTTAATTACATTCTGTAATAGTAATTACTTTCTGTAATAGTAATAGTAATTTATCTTGTTTTTACTGTTTCAGTTTTACTATTCAACCATGATGAGGTAACTTCTCCTTGCTAAGGTGAAAGGTAATTCTTTTACTGTTACTATTTAGATTAATCTCCCTTAAATATAATATATTTACTATTTAAAATTTGACTTAATAAGGATACTGCCATATTGGTCGGTTGGCTATTAAATTTAAATCGGTTTAAACCTGACTACTCCAGGATACCGCCTATATGGCTGGTTGATAATTAATTTTCTTACCGCCTATATGGCAGGTTCATGGACAAATCATACCGCCTTTATGGCTGGTCGGATTTAATTTGAATTAATCAGGTTACCGCCTATATGGCTGGTTGGTAATATTATCACAAGTTTATATATTATTTTATGGGAGATATCTAAAATAGTAAATAGTAAAAGTAATTCCTTTTACCTTAGCATTTTATTTTATTGTTATTTACTTTTCAGTATTTACTTTACCGCATTTACTATTTCGCATTTTTACTTTATGGCTTTTACTTTTAAGTTTTTACTAGTCATAGCCATGTGTTATAACTAAGTTAGTTATCTAGAGTTGTGATGAATTTCAATATCACTGGTTTATAAGGGTTAGATTATAGTTTGGGTAATATAAAGATTTATTTATCGAGTCTTAATCTTAATGCTTTTTATTAACTGGCCATTAATAAAATTGATTAGGTAGACTTAAAATGAACTAGACATAGGGATTTTAAGTTTAAGACCTTAGACTCAATAGCCCACGATCTTCCTTGAGGATAGATAACCCTTTAATAGATTTCCTTACAGGATAGATATATACCTGTCGGGTGGGGATAGCCATAATTGGAACTTAAACTTAATGAATCCAGATAATTTGGTTGACATAGACATATTGTTCAATTGGGTTAAACTGGGTATTTGTGTCTGACCATCGACAGAGGCTTTTACATAATTTAGTGTCCAGGTTAATAAATCAATATATTACCCAACTTTAGGATAACCACTTCATCTTTAAATAATATTGAAAAGATTCACAACCCTAGATAGTTTTTAATATTGAATTTTCTTAAAATTTACTTTCGAACAATTTTATTTACTTGTCTTTAAATTTAGAATCGTCGCCATTTCAAATCAATCAAACAACCTGTTAGATACTAGTAATCATTTGACCTCATAAAATTAATAGCTTAGGTATTAAGTCCTCGTGGGATCGATACTTTTTATACTACTTGAACGATACGTACGCTTGCGTTATACGTGTGTGTTTACGCCGGTCAAGTTTTTGGCGCAGTTGCCGGGGACTTATTTATCTTTCACTATTAGTTTTAAGGTTAGATACCTTTACTTGTATCTAATTTTCTTTTTACTTATTGTTTTTATTTTCTTGTGTTTCAGGTTCTCAGAAACTTCATGAGACGAACCAGAAGCTTTGAACTTCGACCGCTTGACCCGGAAATTGAAAGAACCATCAGACAGTTGAGAAGGGAACGGCGAGAAGGCCAAGAAGCTTTAGTCAACATGGAACCTGAACCTTTGAATGTTGCACCACCAATTCCCATTCGAGACAGAACCATTCCGGTGGTTGACAGACTCATTTCTTGTATTGTACTTCCTCCCTTACCAGCAAATGTGGGTGACATCAAAACATGCATTCAGATGATTCAACAGTCAGTTCAGTTTGGAGGAAATGCAATTGAAGACCCTAATACCCACATCAGCAACTTCCTAGAAGTTTGCGGCACTTTCAATTACAACCGAGAAGCTGAAGAAGCAATGAGACTGCGTGTTTTCCCATACTCCTTGAAAGACGGAGCTAAAGCTTGGCTACATTCACTACCAGCAGGTTCCATCATAACTTGGAACGTTTTAGCCACCAAATTTCTTGCAAAGTACTTTCCACCAGCCAGAACTGGAAAACTGAGAAATGACATCACATCCTTTATACAACAAGACTCGGAAACTCTCTACGAAGCTTGGGAAAGGTACAAAGATCTGCTCCGGAAATGTTCTCATCATGAGATTCCAAAATGGCTTCAAGTCCAAACTTTCTATAATGGACTTTCGGGAATAATGAGAACCACAATCGATGCGGCTGCTGGAGGAGCCCTGATGGCAAAAGGAGAAGATCAAGCCTGGGACCTAATCGAAGAAATGGCCAACAACAATTCTCTGTGGCCAACAGAAAGGAGCATGATCCAAAGAATTGCAGGAATTTATGAAAGTGGAGTCAATACAGCAGTCAATACCAAGCTGGATCAGATATGCAAATTCATGGAGACTTTTACCACTGGATCCACAAGTTCACCATATGGACGAGCACCGGAACCAAACCAACTTGAAGAGACGGTGAATTATGTCAATAATTTCAACAGACATGGGAACAATCCATATTCCAACACCTACAACCCAGGGTGGAGGAATCATCCTAATTTTTCATGGAGTAACAATTCAGGGCAAAAGAACAATCCACCACCTGGATTCCAACAGAACTATCCACCACCTGGATTTCAGCAACAAAACAAAGGCCAGGAGCAGACAAATGAACCAGGAATAGCAGAAGTGCTGGCTCAGTTAAAAAAGTACGATGCTATGATTCAGAGCCAATCAGCTTCTATTAAAGCACTGGAGAATCAAATCGGCCAACTGGCCAATGCTCAGAGTTACGGACCACCAGGAAATCTTCCCAGCAACACAGAACCAAATCCAAGGAACCGAGGAAATGAGCAAATTCAAGCCATTACTTTGAAAAGCGGTACTGAGATCAACAAAGATGTAGGGATCAAGGCAACAATTGAGGAAATTCCAAAAGATGCAGTTCCACAGATGGAGGAAAAAGAAGCAAAGGAAAAAGAAAAAGATCAGATCATTCCACCTCCACCTTTTCCTCAACGACTTCAGAAAAACAAACTAGACAAGCAGTTTGCTCGTTTCTTAGAGTATTTAAAAAGCTGCCATATCAACATTCCATTTGCAGAAGCCTTGGAAGAAGAAATGCCAGCTATGTAAAATTCATGAAAGATATTCTTTCACGAAAACGGAGATTGGGAGACTACGAAACCGTAGCATTAACGGAAGAATGCAGC
>SKCR01012467.1:0-12557 GCA_019454045.1 Zanthoxylum bungeanum
AATTTGTACAACAACACCGTGATCTGTACAAATAGTGACGCTATGGGTCATATTATCCAACATGTGGATGTATGAACAATCCTTCACACTTTAGATGCAGTACACGTCACCGATCTATTAGATCAGACCTCCGCTGTTCGTGGGTATGGACCGATCCTCAAGATATCCTGTGTTGTGTCAAGATAGGATCCGCAGTGCTGTGTACTGAGCATAGGTAGTCCTAGGTGTTTAGCAGCTGTTAATTTGTGTCCACAGTATACTTCGGAAGTAAGTTCCTATTGTTATTTATAGATTGCTAATAGATACGTCGACGGGATAATACCTATAGAGATTTGACGTTTACATCTATATCTCTGGGATTATCCGGATCCTGTGACGGATGGATTATACGTATGCAATGACCTCGACATGTATGATTCAGCGAGTTTATCTGTGATCGTCATAATTTACGGTGGATAGATTATGGACACGAAATTAGATTTCCTGACGGATATGCCTGAATCTAGAGAGTCTCAATAATGAAATATACTCGTAGAGCACTAGGAACAATTATAAATAATATTGATTATTTATAATTCGTTTAAAGGTTAAACACAAATACATGTGTAAGGACCCGATAGTCATTTCCTTATTTTTGTGTATTTGTTTTTAATACTTGATTAATTCAAATACACATTAATTAATTGTCAAATTGAGATATTTGACTAATACCATAAATGAATATAGTATTTAATATTTAATGTAAATATTATACATATATTTGATATATTTGTATTTAATTAATTAATTAATTATTTAATTGTTAAATGATTAAATTAATTAAAGTATAGATATTTTAAAGTTATGATATTTGTTTTAATGACTTTGTTGCCATTGGTTGACTAAGTTGAAATTGTCATTAAAATGTAATGATCATTTTATCACCTTGGCAAATGAAATTCAAATGAAATGAAAAATATTTGACTTGTATTTTACTTAGCCAAATTCGGCCAAGGCATGCATTTTGGGCAAGTATATATTGTTTCATTTATTTTAGGGTTTGATTAACCATTTCACTTTATCAAAACTCCATTAAAACAAGGCAAAGAAGGTAGAGAGAAAAGAAAAGAAAAACAAGAAAAGCTTGGAATTCAGTAAGTATTTCCAACCTTCCATTAGAGAGTAATGTTCCTCTTGTTGTGGGAAACATCTTGTGATATTCTTGAGTTTTTCTATTCTTTATTATTTGTACTTTGTGGGATAAAAGTTTGATGAAGGTGATATGCATGTATGATGTTGGAAGTTTATTACTAGTGTAGTAATAAGCATTCTTTCAAGGTTTTAGAACCTTGTTGCCATTCTAGAGTTATTCACCCACTCTTAAATGACCTAGAATTGTTCTATAGTTGTTTCATTGTGTTGAGACTTGATTTTGATGGAAGAAACATGATTGAAGTATTGGATTTAACCAATTTGATCTAATTTTTCCAATTTGAAGAAATTGAAAAATTAGGATTTAAGACCACTTCCAAATTTGGGGCTTTTCATTTATATGGTGTATTTGGATGTGTATATGATGCATGTAAAATATTGGGTTGATTGGATTTTTCCTTGATGTGTTTTGAACCATGAAAGTACAAAATGCACAATATGCCCCCTCTCGGACATGGTCTGGTCGGACCTCGTCTGGTCGGACATGATGTGGTCGGACCTCGTCTGGTCGGACATGTTCTGGTCGGACATGGTCTGGTCGGACCTCGTCTGGTCGGACATGATGTGGTCGGACCTCGTCTGGTCGGACATGGTCTGGTCGGACCTCGTCTGGTCGGACATGGTCTGGTCAGACATGGTCTGGTCGGACCTCATCTGGTCGGACCTCGTCTGGTCGGACTTATGGTCTGGTCGGACCTCGTCTGGTCTTCCATGATGTGGTCGGATCATGACCACATGTGGTCGGCCATGACTTGATGTGGTCGGACAAAGGGCCCTTTTGTGGTCTAATTATTAATTCATCTGATTGGATCATACACATGATAATTTTTGGTTTTAATTGAAATCCGAATAGATTATTCATATTAGATATTGAATAATCTAATCGGTATTTTTTGAAAAAGTTTTTTTGAAATACGATTTCAGCCCGATCCAAGCTTCCGCTGCGCCCGACCCGAGAATCCCCTACAGTATGTTGCCATCCATGTATGTCTTCCTTGAAAACTCATAAAGTACCAATAGGCACAATGCCTTGCGGTACATCAACTAGTATCCAAACTAAGTTGTTATACATGGAATCCATTTCGGACTCATGACACTTTGTTATAATAGGGAGTCAATACCTTGTATCACTTCCTCATACGTAGTCAGTTGGTATTCCTAAAAAGATTGACATCTTTATGAGGTGAGATCAGAAACCCATAGCCCAGGTTGTTTTCTGACTCTCTCCGACTTACGCGGTTCTTGTGTATTTGAAGATTACTGGTATAGTTTCATCATTGATGAACTATTTGTGTTCCATTAGGAATCGGTGCCTGGAATAGTATTACTCGCATTTTCATAGAGTTTTACTATCCTCCCACTTACCACTACATATCGGTGTTCCTCTTAGGAAAACCGCATGGTGAGCAACAATTAAATTGTTCTCTTTGTGAGATGTATAAGTACTATACTTTGGTATCCCTAAGATAACCTACAATTGGCACTTATCTAATTTGGGTTCTAGTTTGGTATCATCCAAACATATGCCTAACATTCCCAATTATCAGGAATGAGAAACCCGGTTTCTTCCCTGTTCATATCTAATATGAAATCTGTCAAACAGATTTTTATGGAACCTCATTCTAAATAAGTTATGGACTGTTTATGCTTATCCATTGAAGGAAATGGTACTTAGAGCAACTCATGATAACCTTATCATGTCCAACAAAATTTGATTTATCCGTTCGGACACACCGTCAAAATGACGTGTTCCGGGAGGAGTCCTCATTGAAAGAATACTACACTCTTTCAAGTATATTAGAAACTTAATGCTTAAGTATTTTCATCATGGTCTAACCGTGATGGTTTAATACTTTAGCTGATCTGTTTGTCTATTTCGTGTCGAAACTTGTAAAAGTTTCCGATTTGTGTTTCAAAAGAAACACTTAACCATAACACGATGCCACATCCGTAAAGGTCACGAACATTCATATCCACCTCTAGCCTACTAGATATAGGCCCTAACTATACGCACTATGAACGATATAGATCGATTGCACTACAGATACTAGGCATTTTTACCAAGTAAAAGGTGTTTTAGGCACTGTTGCCCAATAAACTAGATTCGTAGACGTTATTTGAATAGGATCAAATCAGTCATAGTACCCACTCTTCGAAAGTGTGGATATACGATTCTTGTTTGATTGTGTCCTAGACAACAATGCCATAATATGTTTCTTCTGATCAATCAGTTGAGTTATTTGTTTGTCATATTATATGTTTGAGATTTATTTATATTCAAAATATAAATACTTTATTCACATCTAATGTGTTTATCTCAATATCATCTTTATATAATAAAACACTTTAGTGTTCTAGAATATAAAGGTTCACCCCGCAACGGTTAAACACTGATATAAAGATAATGTTTCTAGTCAACTAGTTACATTATAACAGTTCCCTAATTTAAGCACACACACCGAAGGTAGTTCCTAAATTTAGGTTTCTACTCTACGGTTAAAACAACCACTTTCGTCCCGTTTCCAATTCGTAGAATAATCTCAATTGAAGTCAGTATCCTGCTCATAGCAGATTCTGAACATCAGTATATATTTATGTATCACACTAAGTATTTAAAATCTAATTTCAATACTAGTAATGAAATAATAATTAGACAAACATATTTGAAGTCAGAGCCTTGCTCGTCTTCAATTCCTTCATGTCTGCTTTGTCCAAACAGCAGTCACGCTTCTACGATCCCGTTTGCCACAATTTAAGTAGACATTTTGGGATATGTCATTTATCTTCCTAGAAGATTATAATGATTTTGCCTTTGCCCTTTTTCACATTCCAGTAGCCTTTGGCCAAACCTCGGGTTTCTAGAATATCGAAGTAAGGTGCGTCATGCGCTACTTGCTAATTGTAAACTTTGACTTTGTCTCCTTGAGAATAGTCATCAACTCTCCAAGAGTTTAGTTTATTGCAATTTAGTACTTCTAAAATCTAAGTATAGATTTATGAAGATCCTTCAATTTCATTATCATACTTTAAGGATCCAACCCTTAGTTCTGACAAAGAAATTAAGGATTCTACTACGGTAAGTATAATGGATTAAGCATTAAAGTCATCATCACATTAATCTTCCAAAGATTATGCTCTACTATTTGCTTAACTCCGGGCTTAGGCCTAATATGTTATTTTCAAATAAAGTAACTTATTATTTTCCAGGACCATCCTGAAATTTTATTCCCAATTTGAAAAATTAAACCATTTAAATACATTTTCCCTAGGATTATGTTTTAAATGTCAATCTTTCAATTATATCTTGATTCTAATAGTCCAACTATTTAATCAATGATTTCGGTACTATTTATAGTAATGATTATTATAGTCCAACTATTTTAATCAACTATAATTAAATTGTTTGAATATAGTCCAACTATTAATTAAAACAACAATTTAAATATTAGTCCAACTAACATTTAATTATTTGACAACGAATGATATTTGTTTGAGCGCGTATTGCAAGTTATTAAACGAATATTGCAAATCTAATACTTGCCTCCCATTATTTTTCGGCGAGCCTCTAACCCTCTGTCGAGTACTCGGGAAACCGTGTTTTCTAGTGGGCTAGGATCCCGTTAAATATCACACAATCTTGACTTTGGCCAACAAATTGTATGATAATTAACTAGGTTTATCTCTAAGATCGATTGGATCCAATCCAATTCCTAGATCCAGTAGGGGGACATATATCTTATATATGCCAATATATCCAATTTATTACCTAACCTTTTTCCTCTGAATCAACTAAGCCTTGGCTTTAGCACAATAAACATAGTGATCCCAGTCAAGCGTGACCCATTTACCATGGAAAGCTTCGTAATCAATCTCGATGGACAAGAAGTGGTCTTGACTTTGGCCAACAAACCACAACTTGGACAAGACACCAATATGGAACAAAGCCTTCGTGATTCAAACACTCCTCGACGGACAAAGGCCTTGACTTTGGCCAACAAGCCAATGTCAGTCTTGGATCTTGAGTAAGAATCACTCAATGGAAGGAAAAACGCTTAATATTTTGCGAGGGTTTTCGAGTGCAAATTGGCAACCAATTTATTATCTTTGTTAAGGTCTCATCATCATACACCCTTAAACATGCATTCTAAATACATAATAAAACGCGTATAATAAAATAATAATGATATGCGGATGGATACTTAACACATTGATCCTAGATCAAATCTCTCTCTTTCTCTCTCCCGCTAGCACATGTATTTACTTCTACCCGTTACACTACACTTCTAAAGAAACCTCATTTACATTGAGGGGAATAGGTGAGAAGAGAAATACAATGAGAAATGAGGTAATAAGGCTAGACACGCAGGTCCAATTAATAAATTCCAAATTTATTACGACAATTTTTAAAATTGCCCCACCCATCTAATATTCATCCATATACATTATTCATGCATCGCAACCATGTATTCACACAAGCATGTTATCAATCAATCTAATCAAATTAATTAATCTGATAATTAATGATCATCCAATGTTCAAACAACGATTTGATTTTGTGCGAGTCAAACTCGTTTTGCGAATAAGTACTCAAAGTACGAATTCTCGAATTAAATTAAACTATATAATTAAATCCAATTCAATTTGTATTTAATACTAATTCGTCATTTAATTCCAAATTAAATACTACACTTTTTAAATAAACCTTTACGATTTAAATTCCAAATTTAATCGCAACGGGTCTCAACAAAGCCCGATTAACGTCCAACGTTAATTTAATTAAAGTCCAATGGGCTTTTAATTAATTTCTTAAGGCGTGGACTTTTGGTCAACTCGGGTCAAACCCAATAACCAAAGTCCAATCCGGGAATTACCCATAAGCCCAGAAATCAATTTAGGCCCATTAGGCCCAATTAAACTTTAAAGGTCCATTAGTCGCATTTGGGCTTTATGGAAGCGGTTTTGGGCCTAATTGGATCCAACCAATTTTTCCTAAACCCAACTTAGTTCAACCAAGCCCAATAAGCCCATTTACAACACTTAAGCCCAATTTCACAAAATAGGCCCAACATAATTAAATTCCAAATTCCAAATTCCCAATTTATTACCTAAAGTTGTTACACAATTAATTACCCCATTAACATTTCTAAAACATCAATTAGCCTAATTAATCATGCTTTTTAACATCAAATAGTGTCCAACGCAATTTAACAAAAATCAAACCCAAATCACATTCTATAACTCACTCTCGGCTTTGGGGTTTTTTTATGCCAAATTGCAAATCCAATCCAATTGAATCAAATTCAACATTAAATCATTTCCAATTGATTTCCAACTCATCCATGAATCAAAATCAAAAACCAAGACAATTAGGGCATCATGTACCATTCGGCCAACACAAAAATTTGGGGAAAAAATGATCCAATCACAATTTCTTCAAATTGATCAATCAATCCTCAATTAAAACACATTTAAACATATTCATTCATCCATTTCATAAATCATGCTCAAACACATTTTTACCCAAATTTTAACCCTAATCAATTTCATGATTTTCAATCGCTCTGATACCATTTGTTGGAGTTCTACGGCCCCAAGGATCGAATACAAAGCAAGAAATAAGTATGCGAATACATCACTGAGTTGCGGAATACTCACATCGATCTGTTGAGCGACGCTACGATGAACAAAATCTGATTTATGCTCACTGTCACAGCTCACGGCAGTGCAGTTTTTGATCTCCTCCATTTCGACTTCAAGCTTCAAGAATCAAGCTCCAAGCTTTGTGATTTGATTCCAAGCTCATGGGTGGACTTCCCCTATCACCTTCGCATGACTTCGTAGTGTGCTAGCACTCCCGATTTTGCCACAAAATCACGAGTTTTGCTTCCCATTTTTCCTCTTTGGCTCTCGGTGAACTGCCAAACCAGTGAAGAAAAACAGCCCCATAGGCGTGAATGAGAGGGAGAAGAAGTGAAGAGAGAGAGAGTTGGTCGGTTGCTCAAATATGTATCTAATACACATAAATCAATTTCCAAAATTAATTAATTGATTTTGCTTTTCCAAAAAGTCAAGCCATTAAGGCTCCAACCACTCACATCAACTTCCATCAATCATGAATAGTGACTGGCGTCAGTCACTCAAAGTGAAAGACATCAATCATTTGATTGACGAATGATGTGACGCTAGATGCGACTAGCGATTTGACGCTTGATTTTACTTGCGTGCCGCGCTCGAATTCGAAATGCGAATGCGCTCGCAAACAATCCCAGGCTCGGGTTCGCTAATTCCAAATTAATGAATTTTCCGTTGCGTCGTAATTAAATCTAATTTAATTAAATAATCATGCCTAGCATAATTACTATTCATGTCGCTAATGAATTAATTCTAAATTAATTCATTCGGCCGAATTAAAATCTAATTTTAATTCCGCGTCGAAATCCAATTTCGTTTAATATATCGAATATATTAATTAATCGATTAATTCTAAATCAATCGTTATCTCTCTTTTATAATATTTTATCCTAAATAAAATATCTCCGTAATTAATCCCAGATTAATTTTCTCTCTCATCTAATTAATCCAGATAATTTAAAAGTGCGAGTCATACGTCATCGGTGAATCTTTGGAAGCGACCCATGAGATCCCTGGATATGTTGGCAGTAAATCGGTCGTCGAACTATCCGAACACGTAAGTACCTAGTACTACGTTTATACCGATTTACAAGACAATGTTGGCTTCTAGCAAAGCGCCATGCCTACCCAATTCTCCAGAAATATCCTTACAGGAATAAGGATCTATATCAGGCGTAGTATACGTAGTATTGCGTATTTCGATCCAGTATCGGATGATCACATGCAAGGCCTGGGGCTGGTACAGTGTCTGCCCCGTACGAAGCATATATCGGATTACGAGCAACTAGTCTCTTTATTATCGGATAATCATGACCAAGTCATATTATCCCGATGGTTGCAACCTTTTTAGAGAACCAGTTCTGTATCCCTACGCGATCATCATCTCCATATGACTAGAGTGACACTTCTGTCTCGACATCACATCCAACACACTACGATTCTCGATATACCCAGAAGAGGCGTACACAGAAACCGGTTAAAGCCCTGGACGAACACAACCAAAGTAAATTGATTGTCGCAAGTATTAGCGGTGCAAGTCTCAAGTTAATACCAAATACACTTGTGGGACACAGGAACTGGGCGACACATGCTGTTCCGGGCTCGCGGCCCGGTTGGGAGTATGAAGTAGTCCGCGGGGAACTAAACCGGAGAATAATGGAGTCCCCGGTGTGAACCGGGACAAAGATTTAAGGCCGCACTCACCCCTCGCAAGGGAAGACCTCAAACCGTTGGGTTCGGAATGGTCCCTTACTTATGCCACTTGTAATAAAATGATTTGTGCAATAATTTAATCGAATCTAGCAAATACATTCCCAATGGTATTCTATTTCACATGCATAAGTCAAAAGTTCATCTAAGTTCACATGTAACACATTTCCATATAATCTATGTCCAAATTGCATACAACCTATTTGCATACAATCTATGTCCAAATTTGCATACAACCTATTTGCATACAATCTATGTCCAAATTCATGCATAAGATAAATTGACATACGGAAAGCATACAATTTCACATTGGTAGACACAGAAGCGCAAACAAATAAAATTCTTACAAGCATGCATATTAAGGAAAGAAAATTAAGCGCATAATGGAAATAGATAACTAAAGAGGTAATACAAATGCATAAGGTAAAAAGAGACGACTATACGCTAAAATAGACATGTCGTGATGTGATGCAGAAAAGATATCTAGAATTGACACACACGTGCGTGGGCCTTTTTCCAAGTGGTACGTGGAGTTGTATCCCGAGTACAGATCATACTACCGTCCATTCGGAATCGACTATGAAATTTATGTCCGGGTTTCCATCCTATATACCATGAGAAATAATGCCCAAATGCTATCATAACATGGATACACAAATGATAATAGATCGAGCCAAGACAAGGATAGAAGATGCAATCAATAGATGAAAGAAGCGGCAAATATCGTGGTAAAGGTAGCCTTTTAGGCTTTTCTTCCCCCAAATGGAGAACCTTTTAGTCCAACCCAATAAGCCCATGCGCTTTTCATTACAATGCGTACAAAGATGAAGATAAAAATATCAGACTTCGTATACCCGATTGAACACATCTTACATTCAACCGAATATACATCAACCGGTGCGGCAAATCATCGTGGTAAAGGATTTTAACCCCTCGGAATAGGGGACCTTTAATCCAACTTACTAAGCCCATGCGCTCGATCACATAATGCATATAAAAAAAATAAAGACAATAATATCGGCTTCGTATACCCGATTGAACACATCTTACATTCAACCGAATATACATCAATCGGCGCAGCAAAACATCGTGGTAAAGGGTTGTAACCCCTCAAAATATGGGACCTTTAATCCAACTTACTAAACCCGTGCGCTCGATCACATAATGTATATAAAAAATAAAGACAATATATCGGACTTCGATACCCGATTGAACACATCTTACATTCAACCGAATATACATCAACCGGCGCGGCAAAGCATCGTGGTAAAGGATTTTAACCCCTCAAAATAGGGGACCTTTAATCCAAATTACTAAGCCCATACGCTCGATCACATCATTACAGAAACAAATAACATGCGGAAATCAAGTAGCGAATAATAAACAAATCAAAACAACATAAAGAAATTTACGCCGTTTACTCAAGTGGTACGTGGAGTTGTATCCCGAGTACAGATCATACTACCGTCCATTTGGAATGGCTATGAAATTTATGTCCGGTTTCCATCCTACATACCACGAGAGGTGACACACTTTTCATTTTATTCAAGGGCCACAACATACACCATTTCACAATACATGCATTTTTTTATCTATTCAAAGCCACAACATGCATCACTCATAATAATCATGCAAACGAAACTCAATAAATAATAAAATACAACTGAAAACGGATGTGAAAAATACCCTCAGGTCTAACTTTTTATGTCGACTTTCGGACTCGCGTTTCACGGCCGTCGGAAGGGCTATCACTTCGCAACTCTTCCGGTTCACTGGATTAACGTCTTAGCTCGCTGTTTTGCTATTTTGGTCACTGTTTTCACTCCGTCTTGCTGCTGTTTTACCGCTGTTTTTTTAGTCACTGTTTTATGGGAAATAATGGACTGTTTTGGCCATTTTTTGGGGTTGTTTGCTCACTGTTTTAGGGTGGTGTTTGGGTCTGTTTTAAGGGACTATTTTTGGTGGTTACAGAGACTATTTTTGGTGGTTACAGGGACTATTTAAGCCTGTTTTTGGTGCAATGCAGTGAGCGATTTTGGGTGTAATATGCGGTAGTGAGGGGGGCTAGGTTGCGGCAGTTTTAGGCAGTGAATGGGCTGCTGTTATGAAGGTCAGGGGCTGCTGCTGTGTGAGGGCTTTGCGTGAAGGAATGGCAGTGTGTGAATGATTTTTTACGTGAGATTAAGGGTTGTTTGAAGGTGTTTGGTCTAATGCAGTGTGGGGCTGTGGTAGTTAAGGTGCGTGAATAGGCAGGCTTGTCAGTGGCGTGAATGTACTGAAGTGCTTATGGACGTGAAGGCAGGGGGAAGCAGGTCAAGGGCGTGGCTGATTAACGTGAGGGTGAGTGGCCAAGGTACTTTGTGTGCATGAGTGTATGGCGAAGGCTTACTATGAATGAGGGTTGTGGCTAGTTGAGTGGCAAGCGGGTGGCTTACATTATTGCTAGGGTTCGTGAGTGTTGTTGCCGGGAGTGAGAGGCAAGAGGTTTGTGTCGGTGAGTGTGAGGTGTCAAGGTGAAGCTGCTAGGGCTGTTGAATGCGCAGGGCTGGTTCTTTATGTGGTGTGTTTTGTTGTCAAGAAAGGACATATGAGGTTTGTTTGCAGGGTGTGAATGGTTGCTGCGGAGAGTTTTGAGGGCTGTGAGGAAGATGAAGATTAGGGTTTCGGCTCTTTGGTTTATTTTTGTGTGTTTGTTCCGTGAGTGTCCAGTAGTGGGAGAGGAATAGGGTTGGATTTTTTTGTTGTTTATATAGTTGCATGATTAGGGTTAGGGGTTTGCATGGATTAAAAAGGAAAGAAAATCAATTAATTGGGGACATGATTTGTTTGTTTAGGAAGGTTATATATTTGATTGACTTTAATTAGGCATTTAATTTGTTTTATTTAGGCATTTAATTTGTTAATTATGTGAGTAAATATTTTAAATTGGTGAGTGATTTATTAAATTAGGAAGTGATTTATTTTAATTTTAGTATTAGATTTTAATTAAATATTAGTTTAATTTAATTTAGATTTAATTTAATTGGTATTTAATTTGTGTTGGATTTTAATTGGTTTTAATTGTATTTTAATTTACTTTAAATAGTTAACTTTAATTTATTTTAATTTAATTTGGGACATGCTTTTAAATGTTTTAATTTATTTATTGGATTGGGCTTGGTGTAGTTTTGGGCCAAGGCTAAGGGTGTATTTTAATAACGGAGGTCCAACAAGCGAGCCTGAGCTAAACAAGCGACTAAAATCTAACAAAAAAGACTTTTTTCCCTTCCGACGTCTGTTTCCGCGGCTCCCGCGACTTAAAAGGTAGTGCCTCCAAATGAGACTCATCATCGGGTTCTTACATGCAAAAATACAGTGCCTACAACACCTACCCTGATTTCGGATTTCCATAGACACATAGTCATACTACCAATTGAATTCCGAGGGGGTCTATCCAGAGCGAAGCTGTTTCCCGTACCATCGGTAAAACACCAACCTCCTATTACACTTGCATGAGCATCTTATCCCAAATATATGAGAACTATGTCGTTGTGCCCTCACAACGGGCACAAGTGTAATACTAGTCTTTTACGTATTTATCTGTCCAATATCGATAATACTCTGACTAGGGATATTTAATGATTTATCCTTGTGGACTGATACTGTCTCATATCATTCTCAATCCAGGAAAAAATCATAGGGACCTCCTATCATTTATACATCTTGGTGATCTAATCACAAATGATAAGAGTGCAATCTCCTTTGTCACATAGTTAATTTGTACAACAACACCATGATCTGTACAAATAGTGACGCTATGGGTCATAATTGTCCAACAAAGGGGAATATGTGAGAAGAGAAATACAAAGAATCAAGAGGTAATAGGTTGGAGACACGCAGGTCCAATTTAATAAATTCTAAATTTATTACAGCAATTTCCAAAATTGCCCTCACCCATCTAATATCCATCTGATATACATTATTCATACATCACATCCATGTATTCACATAAAGCATGTTATCAATCAATCTAATCCAATTAATTA
>SKCR01012468.1:0-12570 GCA_019454045.1 Zanthoxylum bungeanum
TTATCCTTAGTACCCTTAAGATATTTCAAGATATATTTCACGGATGTCCAATGATCATTACCTGGATCATATTGATATCGGTTAGTAACACTAACGCTGAAACTGATATCGGGTCTTTTACATAACATATCATATATAATGCTTCCAATACAAGAAGCATATGGCAAGTGAGATATTCTAACTCTCTCTTCCTCACACTGAGGTGTCATTTTCTTCGAAAGATCTATGTCATATCAGAAAGGTACATTTACTACCTTGCAGTTGGTAAGCTTATACATTTCTAACATTTTATCTATATACGTCGATTGCAATAACCCTATAAGCTTCCTAACTCCATCCCGGTAAAGCTTTATACTCAGTATATAGGAAGCTTTACCCATGTATTTCATGGAGAGTTCTTGCAAAGGTAGGTTTTCATACTTTGCATCAATCCTATATCATTCCCAATGATAAGGATATCATCTACATACAAACAATTAATACTATCATGCTCCCACTAACTTTCTTATAACACACGGTTCTTCCTCGTTCTTGATGATCTAGATAATCTAATTATCTCATCAAAATGACGATTCCACTTCGAGATGCTTATTTAAGTCCATAAATAGACATCTGGAGCTTACAAACCATGTTTGAAGTCTCACTAGATATGAAACTCTCTGGTTGTTTTATATAGATATACTTCTCGATGAGTCTATTTAGGAAATTGGTTTTCACATCCATCTATCATATCTCATAATTATGATATAAAGAAATGTCTAAAAGAATCCTAATGGATTTTAGCATGGCTACTGTTGAAAAAGTTTCCTCATAGTCAATCCCAGGATGTTGAGTGTAACCTTTTGCTATCGGTCGGCCTTGAAGGTTTCCACCTTTCCATCGGGCCCTCGCTTCCTTTTATAAACCTATTTACATCCTATAGGTTTAACTCCTTCAGGAAGTTTAACTAAGTCATAGACTTGATTATCATGCATAGAATCTATCTCGGACTTCATGGCTTCCTGTCATTTTCCCGAATCGATATCCAATATCGCTTCTTTATACGTAGTCGGATCCGTTTCCTCCAAGAGGAGAACATCAAGGCTCGCATCAGACGTTAAAAATAGTCTCTCAGGAGTCCTTGATATTCTATTCGACTTCCGTAGAACCTGTGTTGTAGATCTTTCACCTAATTGGATCTCTGGTTCCATCTCAGGTTTCTTAATGTTGGGATCAAACTTATCAAGTTCAATCTTTCTACAATTCCCACTTTCTCTCAAAAATTCATTTTCAATGGACAAACCAAATCTTGAAATAGCTAAGACTTGGATTTCTACCTAACCATATCTGGTATGGGTAGTGGAAACAGCTTTCGATGGAACTCTATTATTTATATGGGTAGTAGTAAGTAAAGAATAACCACAAAAGTAATATGGAAGATCTGTATAGCTCATCATAAATCGTACAATATCCAATAAAATATGATTTCTTCGCTCAGACACATCATTATGTTGAGGAGTTCCTAGTGGGCTATATTGGGCGAGAATCTCATTCTCTCTTAAATAACATTTGAATTCGTCGCTCACGATTTCACCACCTCGACCTGATTGAAGGCATTTGATGAATTTCCCAGTTTGTTTTTCTACTTCATTGAAGAATATTTTGAAATTTTCAATTATTTCCGATTTATGTTTCATCAAATAGACATATCTATATCTTGACTTATTATCCGTGAAAGTAACGAAATATGTTGAACCATCATACATGATTTAATGGACCACACACATCACTATGTATTTGCTCTAATTAATCTTTAGCATAGTGTCTAAGACCAAGAAATGAGGCCTTTGTCATTTTTCCTTAGATACATGACTCATAAATTGGATAAGGATCTAAGGTAAGATTTTCAATCAAACCATCCTTAACAAATTTTTGTAGACGTCTAACACCTATGTGCTCCAATCTCAAATGCCATAATTCAATATTATTTAATTCAGATCCTTTACTTGTAATTCAGTATTATTTAATTCAGATCTTTTACTTTTATTTTCTTATATATTAAAGACATCTCAATATGTTTCCAAAATATAGTGACCATTAGATAAAAAACATTCATATATCAAATAATTATCTTATCATATAAACATAAAGAACCATCTTTAATGTTTATTTTATATCCCTCTTTATCTAATATCAGTAATGATATTATCTATCTTATAAGAAATGGTACATAATAACAGTCATATAAAAATAATTTACATTCATTAGGGAGATCTAGAACAACCGTCCTTACGGCATTGACATCCAATGTCTCGCCATTCCAAACTCTAAGCTGGATCTCCCATTTGTTTAGCCTTATTTTAACCATCATGACCAACATGGAGTTGCAAATATGAGTGGAACTACCGGTGTCTAACACCATCCACTATTTTCATATAAGGCTAAGCGTATCTGTAGACACTATATTTTTTACATAAGCCTGATGAATAGCCTCATATGGAGGCACTACCTGAAAATTTATGGAAGTCGCGGGAAACGAATGCCGAAATGAAAAACTCCAAAATTAGCGCCTCATTGGATTCGGACTCACTAGCCAGCCTTGGATTCACTAAGTCAGTTTTCTGTTCAAACCTTAGCCCGGCCCAAAACCCCTGCAACCCATGATAGCCAATACAATCCATACCCACGCCAAACACCACACAAGGCCCATACAATCCACCATCCACACGCCCAAGGCCCATACAATCCACCATCTACACGCCCAAACCTTCTAAAATAGCTATAATCCCATGGAAAGCACATTTTAAAATCCCCTCAAAAATCACTTTCCATTTAGCAAAGATTTGAAATCCCATGCAAAGCACATGCTCAAATTCCCTCATCAACACTTTCCAATTTAATGAGATCCCAAATCAACATGATTATTTCCATGATTTGGAGATCCCTTATCACTATAAAAATGACCTTGGACGTGACCTTGGAGAGGGGCTACATACACGACAATTCACAAGAAAACAACAAAAAACCTATTTCTTTCATTTTTCTTCTTGGACCGAAATAAAGACACACAAAAGACCCATTGAAGCCAATCACCGAAAAATAAAACAGCCAGCAATAAAACAACTCTCCAACCAGCCGTGAAACAAATCAAAAAATAACAATAAACCAACAAAAGCCACCCAAAGCCGAAATAACCAAACACAAACCAACAAAAGTCACCCAAAGCCGAAATAACCAAACACAAACCAACAAACCAGCCAAATCCGAAACACCAAACAACCAAACACAAACAACCAAAAATAGCTAAATCACCAAAAGCAACCAAACCATAAAAATCGAGAATCAATAACCAAAACAGAAGACTGTAACCGACCAAAAGAACCGAGAATCAACACCCAAAACCAGTCCCTAAAAACCGTAAAAAACAGCAATAAAACTGTTCCTAAAAACCTCAAAAAACAGCAGCAAAATAGTCCCTAAAAACCGCAAAAAAATTAGAAGAAAACAATCCTAAAAAACAATCAAAACAGCAGCCCAAAAACAACAAGCAGCAGCAAAAAAAAAGTGAACAAAAAAATAGCAAACATCAAGCCAAAAACAGCAACCGAAAACAGTAAAATATCGAGCAAAAATAGTGAAACAGTGAGCAAAAACAGCGAAACAGCAAACCATCAATCCTTCCGGCGACGACCTAACGCACTTTCAAAAAAGTTACTTAAACGGTAAGACCTGAGGGCACTCTTTACCATATTTATTTTATAGTTCTGGATGCTGCAAGCCTGGCTGGACGTGAAATACGTCCAGCCGGGTATGCGAAGTCCTACATTAAAGATGGCCAAATTTCTGGTCACATTATTTTTCTTTCTTTGGAATTTCGTTATTTATCTTTCTTATTTATTTATTCATCATTATTTTATTCTTTCGCATTTATTTTTGCTATTTAGCTTTTTGTCTATTTACTTTTATTGTTATTTTATTATTTCAACTTTTTTTATGTTCGTTTACATTACATTGATGGTTATATGAGTTATTATCCGTTGCGGTATATCGGATGGAAACCCAGACGTAAATTCCGTAGCCAAATCCGAATGGACGGTAGCGCGGTCTGTACTTGGGATACAACTTCATTTACCACTCGGGAAATACTCATATATCCATGATTAACCCCCTTTTATTTATTTATTGACGTTTTATTTACTTTTGATTATTATGATTCTTGTTATCGTATCGTGTTTGTAGCCCCCCTCCAACCTGTCCATGATTTGGAGATCCCTTATCACCATAAAAAGGACATTGGACGTGACCTTGGAGGGGGCTACACATACGGCAATTCACAAGAAACAACTTAAAAAACCCTATTTCTCTTATTCTTCTTCTTAGACCGAAACAACAACACAAAAAAGACCCCTTGAAGCCAATCACCGAAGAATAAAACAGCCAGCAACAAAAAAACTCTTCAACCAGCCGTGAAACAAAGCAACAAATAACAACAAACCAACAAAAGCCAACCAAAGCCGAAATAACCAAACACAAACCAACAAAAGTCACCCAAAGCCGAAATAACCAAACACAAACCAACAAACCACCTAAAGCCGAAACACCAAATAACCAAACACAAACAACCAAATACAGCTCAATCACCAAAAGCAACCAAACCAGAAAAAATGAGAATCAAAAACCAAAACAGAAGACCGCAACCGACCAAAAAAAACCGAGAATCAACACCCAAAACCAGTCCCTAAAAACCGTAAAAAACAGCAATAAAACTGTTCCTAAAAACCTCAAAAAACAGCAGCAAAATAGTCCCTAAAAACCGCAAAAAAAAAGAAGAAAACAGTCTCAAAATATAACCAAAACAGAAGACAAAAAACAACCAAAACAGTAGCCCAAAAAAGCAAGCAGCAGCCAAAAAAAGTGATAAAAAAAATAGCAAACAGCAAGCCGAAAATAGCAACCGGAAACAGCAAAATAACGAGTAAAAATAGCAAAACAGTTTGCAGAAACAGCAAAACAGTAAACCATCAATCCTTCCGGCGACGGCCTAACGCACTTTCAAAAAAACAACTTAAAAGGTAAGACCTGAGGGCACTCTTTACCATATTTATTTTATAGTTCTGGACGCTGCAAGCCTGGCTGGACGTGAAATACGTCCAGCCGGGTATGCAAAGTCCTACATTAAAGACGACCAATTTCTAGTCACATTATTTTTCTTTCTTTGGAATTCCGTTATTTATCTTTTCTTATTTATTTATTCATCGTTATTTTATTCTTTCGCATTTATTTTTGCTATTTAGCTTTTTGTCTATTTACTTTTATTGTTATTTTATTATTTCACATTTTTTATGTTCGTTTACATTGCATTGATGGTTATATGAGTTATTATCCATTGCGGTATATCAGATGGAAACCCAGACTTAAATTTCGTAGCCGAATCCGAATGGACGGTAGTGCGGTCTGTACTTGGGATACAACTCCATGTACCACTCGGGAAATACTCATATATGCATGATTAACCCCCTTTTATTTATTTATTGACACTTTATTTACTTTTGATTATTATGATTCTAGTTATCGTACCTTGTATTTCTTAAGTTAATTTTCTTTTATTATACTAATATTTATGGGTGTGCAAATTTGTGTGTTTATTTGAATTATCTTGCATGAATTGCATAAGACTTGACTATACCATTGTGTGAACCCGTCCATTATACTGGCATAAGTAAGAGACCATTCTGAACCCAACAATTTGAGGTCTTCCCTTGCGAGGGGTGAGTGCGGCCTTAAATCATTTCCCAATTCACACTGGGTGGCGACTCTTTTATTCTCCGTTTTAGTCCCCCGCGGGCTACTCCGTACTCTCTACGGGCTGCGAGCCCAATAGTGTCGTGGTCGCCGAACATCATAGGCATAGCGGTAAACCCCGTTTTGCTCCTACAGATTGCGACTCCACTGGGGATAGAGAATCGGCCCCGAAATAATGCCTTGTAGTGTCTATGGCTTTGGCTTTGGTTACCCAAGTCTCATATATTTTGCATACCCTTTTTACCCCGATGGCGTCATGTATCGTGAAGTCGCTTTCACTCAAGGCGGTGGATCGTTATTTGATGACCATCACTCGTTGGCATGTACCCTAGGGTATAAAAAAAGCACGCTCACTTGGTCGCTCGAACCCTTGAGTGGGGAGACCTAGTTGTGTGCAACCCTTCACCGACGGGAGCCTTTATCCATACCCTTATAAGCCTACATATGAACCATAGTTATATGTCCTATAGAATCTACCTGTAGACGCAGGCACAGAGGTGGGAGACGCTGCCCGCGCTTGCGACTTGTTGGGAGTACGGAGTAGCCCGCAGGGGACTAAACCGAAGAATAAATAGAGTTGCCACCCAGTGTGAACTGGGAAATGATTTAAGGCCGTACTCACCCCTCGCAAGGGAAGACCTCAAACCGTTGGGTTCGGAATGATCCCTTACTTATGCCAATTGTAATGAAAAGATTTATGCCATAATATAACCAAGTCTTATGTAACACATGCAAGATAATTTAATCAACACACAAGTTTGCACACCCATAAACGTAAATAAAAATTAAGGCAAAAACATAATTCCATAAACATATTAAACAATGGAGCGCAATAATGTAATTAACAATAACTGTAAAAGCATTAATAATAAAAGCAGATAATTAAGTACGTAACGTAAAAGAAATAACTAAAGAGGTAAGCATGCATGGAAGTAAACGTGAAGTGATGCAGCAGAATGAATAGAGATAACTAATAGGATGAATACGAAGAGGTAAATAACAAACAAAAAGGTGAATAACAAAATTAGAAGAAAAATGGTGCGACCAAGAGCTTTGGCCAACGTCCATATGGGATCTTGTATCCACGACGCGGTAAAACATCGTGGTAAAGGTAGCCTTTTGGATTTTCCCTCAAATAGAGGACCTTTAACTCAATGTGATTGTAGGACACAGAAATCGGTGACGCTGTTCCAGGCTCGCGGCTCGGTTGGGAGTACAGAGTAGCCCGCGGGGGACTACACCAGAGAAATAAAAATGGAATCGCCACCCGGTGTGAACCGGGAAAATGATTTAAGGCCGCCACTCACCCCTCGTAAGGGAAGACCTCAAACCGTTAGGTTCGGAATGGTCTCTTACTTATGCCACTTGTAATGAAATGATTTATGCAATAACTTAACCGAGTCGACGCAAATATATATTCAAGAATAATCTATTTCTAGTTCGCATTCATAAAAGTACATCATCATAACGACAAACATACGATATCACACAATAATCTCATGAACATGTTGAATTATCAAACACGAAAAATAAATAACAACCTAAACATAAACTTAAATTGAATGCCTATTGCGAAAGAAAATAACCAAATCATGCATAAAGAAACAACGTACTAACGGCTAAATCATGCTTAAGAAATAAATAACATACTAACGACCTAATCATGCTTGAACACAATCTCACGAACACATTAAGTAGATAGATGCGGGAATATAAATTAATGATAACAGTAAAAGTGTCAATAATGAAATGATATGATTAATTATATAATGCAAATGAAATTACCAAAGAAGCGAACATGAATGAAATGTGATGAAAAGAAATATGTTCACTGTATGTGCATTTGTGTACCGTTTGAAAATGTGTTAGAATGGTGAACAGAATGTTCGTATAGCGTTCGAGAACGCGTTCGAACGGGATAAGACCTGATGCATGATAAAATAAAACGCATGCGCGTTCGAGTAGCATTCATAAACGCGTTCGAACGGACTGAGACAAGATGCATACGTTCGTGTAGTGTTCGGAAACACGTTCGAACGGATTACCAAAATGGCATCTGAAACGACACAAACACAAGCATGGATATAAACAAATACACATTGTAGGACCTCGTGTGCCCGATTGAACACATTTCACATTCAATTGAGTGCATTTCGTCCGGCGTGGTAAAACATCATGGTAAAGGTAGCCTTTAGGCATTTCCCTCGAATAGAGGACCTTTAATCCACCCTAGTTAGCCCATGCGCATTAAATTATCAATACATGAATAAAAAAATAAATAATATGGGACCTTGTATGCTTGATTGAACACATTTCACACTCAATCGAGTGTACCTCGTCCGGCGCAGCAAAACATCATGGTAAAGGTAGCCTTTAGGCATTTCCCTCGAATAGAGGACCTTTAATCCACCCTAGTTAGCCCATACGCACTAGAATGCAATACATGTGTGAATAAAGCAATGATATGCAAAGGGTAAATGACATAATAAAAGGCGTGGCAAAACATCGTGGTAAAGGTAGCCTTCAGGCATTTCCCTCGAATAGAGGACCTTTAATCCACCCTAGTTAGCCCATGCGCATTATATTACAATGCATACAAGTGAATGAGACAATAATGTGGAACTCCGTATGTCCGATTACACATATCTCACATTCAATCAAACATACTTCGTCCGGCGCGGCGAAACATCGTGGTAAAGGTAGCCTTCAGGCATTTCCCTCGAATAGAGGACCTTTAATCCACCCTAGTTAGCCCATGCGCATTATATCATCAATACACAAACAAATAACGTACGAAAAGTAAATGGAGGAATGTAAAATGCGAATAATAGACGAACAAGATAAAATAAAGTGAAATATGTGCCGTTTGCTCAAGTGGTATGCGGAGTTGTTTCCCAAGTACAGATCGTACTACCGTCCATTCGGATTCGGCAACGGAATTTACGTCTGGGTTACCATCCGATATACCACATGAGAGAACACATATTCCATTCATTCAAGGACCACAACATGTATCAACAAACAACTCTCATGCGAAGGAATTCTAATAAACAACAAAAAAGATGAGAATAAATAAGAAGGGTGCCCTCAGGTCTAACCTCTTTAGTCGTCTATCGGAAGTGCGCTACACGGTTGTTGGAAGGGTTGATGCTCCACAACTCCTCTGGTACATTGGTTCAACATTTTCCTTCGCTGTTTCGCTGCCTCAGGCTGCTATTTTCTCTGTTTCTGCTGTATTTTCTGGTCGTTGGGTTTAGTTACTGTTTGCGGTATTCACGGACTGTTTTTGTGGTGGTTTATGGGCTGATTTGGGAAATGTTTTATGCTATTTTCTCACTGTTTGGACTGCAGTTTTTGTCTCGGTTTTGGCTACTGTTTTGGATCGATTAAAGGGGTGTATGGTGCGTGAAAGGGCTGGTTTAATCGACAGTTTGGTTGGGTTGTTTTAGTTCACGTAGGGGCAGTGTGATTTCATGTTGATTTTGGGTTGTTTATTGGTCGGTGGTGAACGTGTTACTGGTCGATGTGGGTGTGGCGTAAGGTGGCTGGCGATGTGAAGCTCAGGGTTTATGTTTATCTTTCGTTTACTTAATGGGCAATTGGTTGATTGGTGAAGGGCCTAAGTTCATGCACGTGGAGAGCATTCGGTTTAGGTCAAGGGGCAGATTTGTGGGGTGAGGGGGATAGGCGTGGTAGTGTGTGGTCTGTGTGAAGAGGTGAAGGGCAGTTTATGGGGCCTTTTTGTTGCTTTGGTCGTGAGGGGAGCCGTGAGGTTGAGAGCCTGTAAGGAAGAGCCGAGCAGGTGGGCTGGATGAGAGAGGAGAGAGGGGAGGCAAGCGTGAAGGTTTATGGTTTATTCTTTGTTGGTTGAATCGGCAGTGGGGTGTGGTGAGTGGCTGTGCATGCGATTTTTCTTGGTGTGGTTCACATGGGCTGCTAGTTCATGCGGCCGTGAATGAGAGAAAGGTAGAAGTAGGGTTTTTTTTTTACCGAGAGGGGAGAGAGCATAGGTGCTATTACGGTTTATTTTTTGTGACTGAGTGCCGTGAGAGTCTAGCCAGGGGTTTAGGGTTTTGTGTTATATTTATAGTGATGTATTAGGGTTATGCATGAGTTTTAAAATAAGGAAACAAGATCAAGTAATTAGGGATGGATTTAATTAGTTTAAAAAGGGAAAGGATAATTGTATTTTAGTGGGGGAATATATTTAAATTGGTAGGTGATTTATTTAAATTAGGAAGAGATTTGCTTAAATTAGGAATTTAATTTAATTTCAATTTAATTGGTTTTAATTTAATTTGTGACATGCTTTTTTAAATGGTTTAATATTTTGGATTGGGCTTGGGAGAAATGGGCTTTGGATGGGTGCGGGGGTTTTTTGGGCCAAGGCTAAGTTTTTAAAACAGAGGTCCAACGAGCAAACCCGAAGCTATGCAAACGAATTAAATCCAACAAGGTATTGATTTATGACTTTTCCTTCCGACGTCTGTTTCTCGCGACTTCCACGACTTAAAAGGTAGTGCTCCGCACGAGGCTCATCATCGGGACTTTTATGCAAAAATTCAATGCCTAAAGTCACCCCCACTTTGATGGGACTTGTGTAGTGTGTGACAGTGACAATCCTATCAAAGTTATGCATGCATTTTTACTTACCTGACTCGCCAGCTGCCGTTTGACTTCCATGTTGCTTCGAACCGACTTGATCTGATGGTGAGGTGCTACGACCCCAAGGTTCATTCCTGAACCGTTACTTTTGAGATGAGGGTCTTATTCCCGATTTGAGTTGAGTTGTGGGTCTTGTTCCCAATTTGAGTTGTGGTCTTGTTCCCGTGGGTATTGTTCCCGATTTGAGTTGAGGGTCTTGTTCCCTGAATTGTGGGTCATGTTCCCGATTTGAGTTTGAGGGTCTTGTTCCCTGAATTGTGGGGTCTTGTTCCCATGGGTCTTGTTCCCTGAATTGTGGGTATTGTTCCCGATTTGAGTTTGAGGGTCTTGTTCCCTGAATTGTGGGGTCTTGTTCCCATGGGTCTTGTTCCCGATTTTAGTTGAGGGTTTTGTTACCTGAATTTTGGGTCTTGTTCCTGATTTGAGTTTGAGGGTATTGTTCCCTGAATTGTGGGGTCTTGTTATCGATTTGAGTTTGAGGGTCTTGTTCCCTGAATTGTGGGGTCTTGTTCCCATGGGTATTGCTCCCGATTTGAGTTGAGGGTATTGTCCCTGAATTGTGGGTTCTTGTTCCCGATTTCAGATGAGGGTCTTGTTCCCTGAATTGTGGGTCTTGTTCCCGATTTAAGTTGAGGGTATTGTTCCCTGAATTGTGGGTCTTGTTCCAGAGGGTTTTTTCCCGATTTAAATTGAGGGTTTTGTTCCCTGGTTGTGGATTGTGGGTTTTATTCCCTGGGCTTGCATTTTCTGTTTTTTTTTTATTTGTTGAAACCTGTAAATACAAACAAAACACAAAAAAAATGCAAGTGCGTTACGTGTATGCATGCATGCATGAATGAATTTCTTATTCCGTTGGGTTAGGTCTTCTGCCAGTTCTCCGGTGTCCTCCGCCTATAACTGTCATTGGTTGCCCCCTGGGTCTGCTTACAGTTTCCTCCTACTGGTCATTTTCTAGTGATTGTTCATTCCTCTTTTAGTCTCATTGCTCAAGTTCTCGATAAATCCCTTATTCGCGGGGTGGTTGACCGGTTGCCCCCAGTCTTGGCTTAGCTTTCCGTTCTCCGCTTCTTGCACTAGGTCAAAGTAGATCATGTGATGTGACATTCCAAAACAGCTGATGATGGGGGCCTCAACCCTGGGATTCATCCCCAAAACTGATGATGATGTGGGCCTCGCCCCCAAACTGATACTAATGTGGGCCTCGCCCCCAAACTGACACTGATGTGGGCATCGCCCCTAAACTGAGACTGATGTGGGCCTCGCCACCAAACTGATACTGATGTGGGCCTCGCCTCCAAACTGGTACTGATGTGGGCCTCACCCCCAAACTGATACTGATGTAGGCCTCGCCCTCAGACTGATACTGATGTGGGCCTCACCCCCAAACTGATACTGATGTGGTCCTCGCCCCCAGACTGATACTGATGTGGTCCTCGCCCCCAGACTGATACTGATATGGGCCTCGCCCCCAGACTGATACTGATGTGGGCCTCGCCCTCAAACTGATACTGATGTGGGCCTCGCCCCCAAACTGATACTGATGGGGGCCTCGCCCCCAAACTGATACTGATTTGGGCGTCGCCCTCAAACTGATACTGATGTGGGCTTCGCCCCCGGACTGATACTGATGTGGGCCTCGACCCTGGGACTCATCCCCAAAACTGATACTAACAATGTGATGGTTCATACTGTACTGCCTCTCATGAGATAATCCTGATAGCTAAACATAGTTTTGTCCTCAAAGGATGCTTCGCATCGAAACCAGAGAACCTTCAAAGTACTTAATACACTCAGATCCGATCGTCTGAATGAGTGATCTGAACTAGACTCATTGTGTGTGTGTGCCAAGGCTCTTTGGCAGCTTAATCCTTAAGTAAGCCGACTCAATGATTTTGTCTCGGAGAATCGGGTCAGTGGGTCTAACCCACCTATATGTCTTGATCACACTCTGTGATTACTTCGTCGTACTCATCATGATATGGTCTTCTTCTTTATTCTCTTGTCTCTTTCTTTTCACTTTGAACTTTTTTTTTTGACACACCTTCCCTTTAAGGTAGTATTTCTCCTCATGGTGGTCCTATATACTCGCCCATAGGTAGCTTCACGCTTATCGGTTATAGGCGG
>SKCR01012469.1:0-12535 GCA_019454045.1 Zanthoxylum bungeanum
AAAAATATTTGTCAAAGTTATGTTACTACTAGTATTGAAATTGGATTTTAAATACTTAGTGTGGTATATAATACATATATGTATTGACGTTCAGAATCCGCTGTGAGCTGGATACTGGCTTCAAACCGAGATTTCTCTACGAATTGGAAACGGGACGAAAGTCGTTGTTTCGACCGTAGATACCTAAGTTTAGGAACTACCCTTTGGGTATGTACTTAAATTAGGAAATGTTATAATGTAACTAGTTTGACTAGAGACATTATCTCTATATCAGTGTTTAATCCGATTCGGATAAAACCTTTATATTCTAGAACCCTAAAGTGTTTCATTATATAAAGATGATACTGAGATAAATACTTAGATGTAAATAACATAATTTATATTTTGAATATAATAAAATCTCAAACATATAAATGACAAATAAATAGTTCAAATTGATTTGATCAATAGAGACTTATTTGTGGCATTGTTGTCTAGGACACAATTAAACAAGACTCGTATATCCACACTTTTGAAGAGTGGATACTAGGACTGATTTGATATTCAAATAAGGTCTAAGAATCTAGTTATTAGGTTAAAAAACCTAAAATATTATTTACTTGGTAATAGTAAAAGGGCCACCGATCTGTTAGCCCTATTCATGGTGAAGTAAGTGGGCCCATATCTAGCTAGGCTAGATGTGAAACATGAATATTTCGTGACCTTAACAGATGTAGCATCACGTTGTGGTTATTTGTTTCTTTTGAAGAACACAGATCGGAAACTTTTGAAGTTTCGACACGAAGAAAACAAACAGATCGGCTATAGTGTTATTCCGCTCGGTAAGACCGAAATGGAAAATACTTAAGCAGTAAGTTTCATATATAATGAAAGAGTACGGTGTTCTTTCATGTGAGGACTCCTCCCGAGACACGTCAGTTAGACGGTGTGTCTGAACTAAAACCGAATTTTGTTGGACATGATAAGGTTTATCACGAGTCGCTTGAGCTACTATTTCCTTCTACAGGATATGTATTAACAGTGCAAAACTTATTTAGAATAGGTTCCATATAAATCTGTTTGACAGATATCATATAGGATATGAACAGGGAAGAAACGAGGTTTCTCATTCCTGATAATTTGGGTATGCCAGGCCATAGCGTTTGGATGATACCAAAATAAGGACCCAAATTGGATAAGTGCCAATATAGGTTATCCTAAGGGAAACCTTAAGTATAGTACTTGTAAATCTCACATGAGAACAATGTGATTGTTGCTCACCATGCGGTTTTCCTGAGAGGAATACCGATATGCAGTGGTCAGTGGGAGGATAGTGATACCGATGAAAATCGGGAGTAACACTGTTCAAGGCACGAAGTCCTTAATGGAACACAAATAGTTCATCTATGATGAAACTATACCATTAATCTTCAAATACACAAGAACTTCGTAATCGGATAGAGTCAGAAAAACAAACCTAGGGTATGGGTTTCTGATCTCACCCCATAATGATGTCAATCTTATGGAGGTGTACCATCCGACTACGTTTAGAGGAAGTGATTACGAGGTATCGACTCCATGTTATGGCAAAGTGCCATGAATCCGAAATGAATTCCATGTATGACAACTATTTTGGATACTAGTTGTTGTGTACCACAAGGCATTGTGCTATGGTACATTAAACGTCTTCAAGGAAGACATACATGGAAGGCAACCTACCAACGTACAAAGCTAGGCTTTTGACGAAAAAGGTATCGTTATCAACATGTGTTAATAACGGTTCTTCAACCTTTTACCTGTTGCTATGGTAAATCCATTTTAAAAAAAAAATGCTTAAAATAACTATATATTTCATTTATGAAATATGTCAGTTATAATCAAAATCGCTTTCCTGAAAAGGAAACCTTTGGAGGATGTTTACAACATCCTGACAATTTTATATAACCGACAAACAAGGTTGCGGGTTATTCGATCCATGTTTGGATCAATGCAAGCATAAAGTTCTTGGAACTGTCGTTATGAAATAATCATAATGGTTTATGATTTGACTCAAACGAAATAATTCTTGTGTATATAAGGAGGTTAGTGGGAGATTGCACTAACAGTGAAATTCCCATAAAGCAATTGGTGAAAGCTTGGCTTTCATATAATATTCTTTATAGAAATTCTCCGTAGAATTCTGGGGAGTAACAACCTTTATTCAAGGAATATAAAGATCTACTGGGATAGATTTGGAGTTGTTAACACTCTCTGGGAAATTGTACATTTAAAATGTACTTGTATTGGTGTCTCATATGTTGGATAATATGACCCATAGCGTCACTATTTGCACAGATCATTGTGTTGTTGTAGCAAATTAACTATGTAATAAGGAAATTGCACTCTCATCATTTGTGATTAGATCACCATAGATATATAAATGAAGAGAGGTCCCTATGATTAGTTCCTGGATTAAATGATATGAGACAGTATCAGTCCACGAAGGATTAATCATTAAATATCCCTAGCCGTAGTATTATCGAGACTGGACATCGATAATGCGGAATAGGCTAGTATTGCACTTGTGTGCGTTGTGAGGGCACAACGGCATAGTTCTCATATATATATAAGTGTTGGATACTTATGAAAGTGCGATAGGAGGTCGTGTTTCACCGATGGTACGGGAAACAGCTTCGCTCTGGATAGACCCCTCGGAATCCCATTGGTATTATGAATATGTGTCTATGGGAGGCCGAAATCAAGGTAGGTGTGTATAGTCTTAACCTGAGACTTACATCGCTAATGCTTACGACAATCGATATACTTTAGTTGAGGTCGTCTAGGACTGTAACTAGTTCTGTGTACCCCAATGCCGGGTATATTGAGAATCGTAGTGTATTGGATGTGATGTCAAGACGGAAGTATCACTCCAGTCATAGTGGAGATGATGTCACGCAGGATACGGTATTAGTGCTCTTAAGAGATGCGCATCCAATCGTGATATTATGACCAGGTCATGAATATCCGATTATAGAGACTAGTTACCAGATATCCGATATGTGTTTCGGACGGGGCAGACACTTATCCAGCCCCCGCCCTAGCACGTGATTATCCGATACTGGGCCGATATGCACAATACATTAGTATACTACGCTTGATACAGATCTTAATATTCTTTAATGAATATGTCCGGAGAATTAGGTAGACTTGGTGCTTTGCTAGGAGTCGACCTTGTCTCGTAAATCGGTTAGAACGTAGTACTTGGTACGTACGTGATTCGGATACTCCGACGACCGTATTTACTGCCAGATTATCCGGGGATCTCATGGGTCGCTTCCCGATAATCCACCGATGACGCACAACTTGCACTCTTGAATAATCTGGGATTATAATAGAGAGAGAGAGAAAATTAATCTAGGATTAGTACGGAGAGATTTTATCCGGGATAAAATGTCGTCTAAAGAGAAGAACGATTAATTTGGAATTAATCGATGAATTAATATATTCGATATATTAAATGAATTAGATTTCGACGCGGAATTAAAATTAGATTTTAATTCGGGCAAACGAGTTAATTTAGAATTAACTCGTTAGCGACGTAAATAATAATTTCGCCAGGCGCAATTATTTATTTAAATTCGATTGAATAACGTCGCGACGTAAGCTCGGTATTTCGGAAATATCGAACCCGAACGCGTGAGTGCACGTGGGCCCACTTTCATTTGGAAACGTGTGGGGCCCACATGACACATGTCATTCTAATGCTTTGCATGTAGATAGTGTACATTGCACTCAATGTCATTGCATGGAGTTTGAGTGTTTGACACTCTAAGCCATTGCATGTTTTGTGTCATAATTTGATTATTAATTTAATAAAAATTATGGCATAAATATAAATTGATTTTTGGTAAATCATTTTAACTTAACACAAAACTTCTTCTCTCTCAAATTTCTCTCTTCTAACTCACGCCCAAATGAACTTTTGCTCACTGGTTTTGAACCAGTTTGGGCGTGAATAAGGGAAGCAAGAGAGGTTTCTCATGGTGAGAAATCAGGTGCTAGCACACTTACAAGTCTTGCGAAGGTGGTAGGGAGGTTCAACCATGAGGCGGGACTCATCCGATGGAGTTTGGAGCTTCGTTTTGAGACCCGAAACTGCCAAGACAGTGAGCATGGACTGCTGCAGTGGGCTTACAAAGGCAGTGCGTTTTTGGGCATGATTCATCTTCAAATCGACATAACCGATCAATGTAAGTATTCCGCTATCTTCGTTGGTGTATTCACGCATGATTTCATGTCTTGATTTGATCTTGGGACCTTAGAAATTACCAACAATGGCATCATGAGCTAATGTTGCAAGCATGAAATTTGTAGGGTTTAAAATTTGGGTAAATGTTTGTTGAGCATGATTTGAATAAATTGCTTGTTTGAGTATGCTTATAACATGTTTAAATTCATTTTGGTTGGACTAATTTGATGAAAAATGATTTGGAATTATTTTCCCCAAAATTAACACCTTGGCCGAATGTATAATGATTTTTGGGATCTTGGATTTTTCATTGTTAATTCATTGGATGAGTTGTAATGGGAGGTAGAGGATGATGTTAATTTAAGATTGAATTGGATTTAATTTTAAATTGAACAAAAACCCTAAATTCTATATGTTGGCCGAATGGTGCCTTTGCCCTAATGTCTTGGTTATTTTGGTTTTGTGACATTGGATGTGTATGAAATCAAATCGGATGGTGATTTGATGTCGATTGTAGGTTCGATTGGATCGAAACCAAATCGGACATGAAATCCCTCCTTGGCCGAGAGCATGAAAGCATGTAAATGGGTTTGATTTTTCATTATGTGTGTCTGACATGTAATAATGAATCAAGCATGATTAAGTGGACTAATATGGTGTTTTAGAAATGTTGATTTAGTTGATTGATCATGCAATACACTTTGGTAATTAAATTGGGAAAATTGGATTTTTTGAATTTAATTATTTGGGCCTAATTTTGGAAATTGGATTTAATGTTGTATTTGGGCCTATTGGGCTTGATTAATCAAGTTTGGTTTAGGCCAAATGGATTGGATCCAATTGGGCCCAAAACCTTGACCATAAAGCCCAAATGCGACTTAATGAACCTTAAAGTTCAATTGGGCCTAATGGGCCAAGATTGATTTATGGGCTTATGGAGTAAATCCCGGATTGGACTTTGGTTATCGGTTTGACCCGAGTTGACCAAAAGTCCACGCCTTAAGAAATCAATCAAAAGCCCATTGGACTTTAATTGAATTGACGTTGGACGTTAATCAGTCTTTGAGACGCGTTACGACTAAATTTGGAATTTAAATCGAAAAGGTTTATTGAATAAAAGTGTAATATTTAATTTGGAATTGAATAATGAATTAGTATTAAATACATGTTAAATTAGATTTAATGATGTAGTTTAATTTAATTCATGAATTCGTACTTTAAGTACTTATTCGCAAAAACGAGTTTGACTCGAACAAAATCAAATCGTTGTTTGAACATTGGATGATCACTTAATTATCAGATTAATTAATTTGATTAGATTGATTGATAGCATGCTTATGTGTGTGAATACGTGGTTGTGTTGAATGAATAATGTATATCGGATGGATATTAGTCGGGTGGGCAATTTTAGAAATTGTTGTAATAAATTCGATTTATTAAATTGGACCTGCGTGTCCAGCCTTATCACCTTCTTTCTCTTTGTATTCTCTTCTCACCTATTCCCCTCTATGTATATGAGGTTTCTTTGGAAGTGTAGTGTAACGGGTAGAAGTAATACTAGTGCTAGCTTGAGTGAGAAGGGAGAGATTTGATCTAGGATCAATGTGTTAAGTATCCATCCGCATATCATTATTATTATTTTCATACTCGCTTTATTATGTATTTAGAATGCATGTTTAGGGTGTATGATGATGATGAGACCTTAACAAAAATAATTAAATTGGTAGCCAATTTGCACGCAAAAAAGCCCTCATCAAATATCATGCGTTTTTCCTTCCATTGAGTGATTCTTACTCAAGATCCTAGATTGGCAGGGGTTGTTGGCCAAAGTCAAGCCCTTGTCCTTCGAAGATGTGTTTTAATCACGAGGTTTTGTTCCATATCGGTGTCGTGTCCAAGTTGTGGTTTGTTGGCCAAAGTCAAGACCACTTCTTGTCCATTGACATTGATTACGAAGCTTCCATGTCAATGGGTCGCGCGCTTGACTGGGATCATTAGGTTTGTTGTGCCAAAGCCAAGGCCTAGTTGATTCAGAGGAAAAAGGTTAGGCTATATATTGGATATATAGGCATATATAAGATATATGTTTAGGACTTGGATGTCCACCTACTGGATCTAGGAGTTGGATTAGATCCAATTGATCTTAGAGATCTACCTAGTTAATTATCATACAATTTGTTGGCCAAAGTCAAGATTGTGTGATATTTAACGGGATCCTAGCCACTAGGAAACACGGTTTCCCGAGTACTCGACAGAGGGTTAGAGGCTCGACGAAAAATAGTGGGAGGCAAGTATTGAATTTGCAACATTCGTTCGAATACTCGCTAAACGCGCTCATCTATTTTTTACTCGTCATATTAATCAAAAGTATTAGTTGGACTAATATTTTATGTTGTTTTAAAATATATATAGTTGGACTATATACAAACTCATTCAATATATAGTTGATTTTATAATTGGATTATAGTAATCAATATAATTGAATTAAAATGATAGTTGATTTTATAATTAGATTATAGTAATCAATATTAAAATTATAGTTGATTAAATAATTGGATTATTGTAATCATTATAATAAATAGTACCTTATTAAAATTGATTAAATAGTTGGACTATTAAAATCAAGAAAGAATTGAAAAGTTGAATATTTAAAATATATAATCATTGGATTAAATGCTTTAAATAATTTAATTTTCATATTGGGAATAAATAATAGGTTAATTTATTTGATAAAATAACTTATTATGACTAAGCCCATAATTAAGCAAATAGTAGAGCATAAAGTCTTTGGAAGATTTATGTGATGATGACTTTAGTGCTTAATTAATATACTTACAATAAATCTATCTTTAGATTTAAAAGTATTAAAATTGCAATTAATAATTCTTGGAGAATTAATTGACTATTCTAGTGGAGGAAAAGTCAAAGTTTGCAATTGGGCTTGTAGCACAAGGTGCACATCATTTCGATATTCCGAAACCCAAGGCTTGGCCAAAGGTTTGTGAAATATTGAAATGATAATTGACATATCCCAAAGTGACTACCATTTGGATATGGAAGACACGAAGGAATTAAAGAAAGGGCAAGGCTCTAACTTTAAAAATATTTTGTCAAAGTTATGTTTACTACTAGTATTAAAATTGGATTTTAAATACTTAGTGTGGTACATAATACATATATGTATTGACGTTCAGAATCCGCTGTGAGCTGGATACTGGCTTCAAGCCGATTATTCTCTGCGAATTGGAAACGGGAAACGAAAGTCGCTGTTTCGACCGTAGATACCTAAATTTAGGAACTACCATTTGGGTATGTACTTAAATTAGGAAATGTTATAATGTAACTAGTTAGACTAGAGACATTATCTCTATATCAGTGTTTAATCCGATGCGGATAAAACCTTTATATTCTAAAACACTAAAGTGTTTCATTATATAAAGATGATACTGAGATAAATACATTAGATGTAAATAACATAATTTATATTTTGAATATAAATAAAATCTCAAACATATAAATGACAAATAAATAGCTCAAATTGATTTGATCAATAGAGACTTATTTGTGGCATTGTTGTCTAGGACACAATTAAACAAGACTCGTATATCCACACTTTTGAAGAGTGGATACTAGGACTGATTTGACTATTCAAATAAGGTCTACGAATCTAATTTATTAGGTAAAATACCTAAAATACTATTTACTGGTAATAGTAAAAGGGCCACCGATCTGTTAGCCCTATTCATGGTGAAGTAAGTGGGCCCATATCTAGCTAGTGATGAGTGGTATTATACCACTATTTCCCACTCATTTGACCTAATGTTTTGTATTGTTTCTCGAGTTTTATGAACGTTTTGATGTGTTTTGTTGTTATTTTGCAGATAAATAAAGTTTGGACAGCACTGGAGGCAATTTGGGGCAAATCCGGACAAAAATGCACCAACTGGAAAATTTCAGTCTTCAGCGCGTCGCGACTCTGGATCCTTGCGCGCCGCGACGCCCAGCATGCACCGAAGTTGCTAAAATGCGCCGTGGTCAAAGGGTCAACAAGTTGAAAAGTTGACTTTGCTAAAGTGCGCCGTGCCACGTGTCACCATCACAACGGAGATGCTAACGTGCGCCGTGCCACGTGTCAAGATCTCATTGCTTGGACGGCCACCGCCTCACGTGTCATGCCACGTGTCGCCACATCATCGTCCACATCAGCAGCCACGTCAGCAAGTCAACCGAGTCAACGCGCCACGTCATCATCGGCCAATCACAGCGCGCCACGTGTCAAGCTCTCATTCGTCCGACGGCCGCCGCCCCACGTGTCGCCACGTCACCTTCCACCTCATCACCATGACGCAGCAATGACGTCATGAACAGTTGACACGTCAGCATGACGTAAGCAATGACGTCATGAACAGTGCCAAGTCAACGGATCAAATCTGAGTCAACCAGCCAGCGCGTGACACGTGTCACTGTAGCGCGCGGCGCGACGCGCACCAGCGTCGCGACGCTCACCTTATCCGCGCCTATAAATAGAGGGCGAGATTTCAGAATTCAGTGTCCAGTCCTCTCTCTTCAAATCTTCCTAAAGAGAGAGTTTCTCTCTCTAAAAGTCTTTAGTTTTTACTTTTTTTTTAGTTTTGTAAATAAATTTTAATTACTTTGTGTAATAATAGTAATTTTATTTTTACTATTTACTTTCTTTTGCAGTTTTTACTATTTACTATTTACTTTTTACAGTTTTTACTATTTACTTTTTACTTTTTACAGTTTTTACTATTTACCGTGATGCGGTAATTTCCTTATGTTCGGGTGAAAGGTAATTTCTTTTACTATTACTATTTAGATTAATCTCCCTTAAAATAATATATTTACTATTTAAATTGGACTTAATCAGGATACCGCCAGATTGGTCGGTGAATAATAAAACATATATTCCGCCTTTATGGCTGGTTATTTTGGTTCCGCCTTTATGGCTGGTTATTTTGGTTCCGCCTTTATGGCTGGTTATTTTGGTTCCGCCTTTATGGCTGGTTATTTTGGTTCCGCCTTTATGGCTGGTAATAATCACAAGTTTTATATTATTTTAATGGGAGATATCTAAATAAGTAGTAGTAGAATTAATTCCTTTTACTTAACATTTTATTTTACTTTTCAGTATTTTTATTTTATGTCTTTTATTTTTATGTTTTACTAGACCTAATTATGTGTTAGTTAATTAGGGTTTGTGATGACTTTTAATATCACTAGTTTATAAGGGATTATTTTATAGTTTGGGTAATTAATAAGTTTACTTATTAAGTCTTAAGCTTAATGCTTCTTATTGTCTGATCACCAATAAGATTGAAATGGTAAATCTAAAATGAACTAGACATAGGGATTTTAGGTTTCAGCCTTAGACTTAATAGCCCACGATCTTCCTTGAGGATAGATAACCCTTTAATAGATTTCCTACAGGATAGGAATATACCTGTTAGGCGGGGGTAATCATAATTGGAACTTAGACTTAATGAATCCAGGTAATGTGGTTGACATAGGAATATGGTTCAATTGGGTTATACTGGGTATTTGTAGTTGACCATCGGAAGAGGCTTTTACATAATTAGTGTTCCAGGTTAGTAAAACAGATTTATTACACAAACAATAAAATAATCACTTCATCTTTTAAATGATATTAAAAGAATTCACAACCTTATATCTTTTTATCTGTATTTTCCTTAGTATTTTCTTTTGTCTTTTTATTATTTATTTAGCAAATCTTCAATTAACCAAATCAATCAAGCAATCAATTCCATTCTCTCTTTTAATCAGATTTGTAATTAAATAGATTCAACAATTAATAACAACAGTAGGAATTAAGTCCTCGTGGGATCGATATTTTTATACTACTTGAACGATACGTGCGCTTGCGTTATACGGTGTGTTTACGCCGGTCAAGTTTTGGCGCCGTTGCCGGGGACTTATATATTCTTGAGTTATTAATTTTGAAGCTATCTAATTTACTTGTATCTAATTTTCTTTATTTTTATCTGTAATTTTATTACTTTTTTTGATTTCAGGTGACTTAAAAATGGAACATTACTGGGAGATTGAAATATTACGTGCTTTACAAGAAGATACACCCCAAATCTGGGAGCAACAGTCCAGTTTTCTGTGGCCTGTTGAACAGCCCAATGATTATCACTGGATGCCAGAACCAAGCAATGCTACATTTGTTCATCAGAACGAAATGGGGAGATGTGTGATTTGTGATAGTAACCACCGAGCGATCAAGTATATATCGATCAAGAGTGGGAGAATTTCTGGAGACAATCATGCCACAAAAACTTGACCGGCGTAAACACACACGTATAACGCAAGCGCACGTATCGTTCAAGTAGTATAAAAATATCGATCCCACGAGGACTTAATTCCTACTGTTGTTATTAATTGTTGAATCTATTTAATTACAAATATCTGATTAAAAGAGAGAATGGAATTGATTGCTTGATTGATTTGGTTAATTGAAGATTTGCTAAATAAATAATAAAAAGACAAAAGAAAATACTAAGGAAAATACAGATAAAAAGATATAAGGTTGTGAATTCTTTTAATATCATTTAAAAGATGAAGTGATTATTTTATGTTTGTGTAATAAATCTGTTTACTAACCTGGAACACTAAATTATGTAAAAGCCTCTTCCGATGGTCAACTACAAATACCCAGTATAACCCAATTGAACCATATTCCTATGTCAACCACATTACCTGGATTCATTAAGTCTAAGTTCCAATTATGATTACCCCCGCCTAACAGGTATATTCCTATCCTGTAAGGAAATCTATTAAAGGGTTATCTATCCTCAAGGAAGATCGTGGGCTATTAAGTCTAAGGCTGAAACCTAAAATCCCTATGTCTAGTTCATTTTAGATTTACCATTTCAATCTTATTGGTGATCAGACAATAAGAAGCATTAAGCTTAAGACTTAATAAGTAAACTTATTAATTACCCAAACTATAAAATAATCCCTTATAAACTAGTGATATTAAAAGTCATCACAACCCCTAATTAACTAACACATAATTAGGTCTAGTAAAAACATAAAAATAAAAGACATAAAATAAAAATACTGAAAAGTAAAATAAAATGTTAAGGTAAAAGGAATTAATTCTACTACTACTTATTTAGATATCTCCCATTAAAATAATATAAAAACTTGTGATTATTACCAGCCATAAAGGCGGAACCAAAATAACCAGCCATAAAGGCGGAACCAAAATAACCAGCCATAAAGGCGGAACCAAAATAACCAGCCATAAAGGCGGAACCAAAATAACCAGCCATAAAGGCGGAATATATGTTTTATTATTCACCGACCAATCTGGCGGTATCCTGATTAAGTCCAATTTAAATAGTAAATATATTATTTTAAGGGAGATTAATCTAAATAGTAATAGTAAAAGAATTACCTTTCACCCGAACATAAGGAAATTACCGCATCACGGTAAATAGTAAAAACTGTAAAAAGTAAAAAGTAAAAAGTAAAATAAAATCGTAAAAACTGTAAAAAGTAAATAGTAAATAGTAAAAACTGCAAAAGAAGTAAATAGTAAAAATAAAATTACTATATTACACAAAGTAATTAAAATTTATTTACAAAACTAAAAAAAAAAGTAAAAAACTAAAGACTTTTAGAGAGAGAAACTCTCTCTTTAGGAAATTACCGCATCACGGTAAATAGTAAAAACTGTAAAAAGTAAAAAGTAAATAGTAAAAACTGTAAAAAGTAAATAGTAAATAGTAAAAACTGCAAAAGAAAGTAAATAGTAAAAATAAAATTACTATTATTACACAAAGTAATTAAATTATTTACAAAACTAAAAAAAAGTAAAAACTAAAGACTTTTAGAGAGAGAAACTCTCTCTTTAGGAAGATTTGAAGAGAGAGGACTGGACACTGAATTCTGAAATCTCGCCCTCTATTTATAGGCGCGGAAAGGGGTGAGCGTCGCGACGCTGGGTGCGCGTCGCGCCGCGCGCTACAGTGACACGTGTCACGCGCTGGCTGGTTGACTCAGATTTGATCCGTTGACTTGGCACTGTTCATGACGTCATTGCTTACGTCATGCTGACGTGTCAACTGTTCATGACGTCATTGCTTGCGTCATGGTGATGATGGGAGGTGGAAGGTGACGTGGCGACACGTGGGGCGGCGGCCGTCGGACGAATGAGAGCTTGACACGTGGCGCGCTGTGTGATTGGCCGATGATGACGTGGCGCGTTGACTCGGTTGACTTGCTGACGTGGCTGCTGATGTGGACGATGATGTGGCGACACGTGGCATGACACGTGAGGCG
>SKCR01012470.1:0-12520 GCA_019454045.1 Zanthoxylum bungeanum
ATTAATTCAAAGTCAATCTGCTTCTATTAAAGCACTGAGAATCATATTGGACAACTGGCAAATGCTCAGAGTTACAGACCGCCAGGTACCCTGTTGGACAATTATGACCCATAGCGTCACTATTTGTACAGATCATGGTGTTGTTGTACAAATTAACTATGTGACAAAGGAGATTGCTATCTTATCATTTGTGATTAGATCACATTAGATATATAAATGATAGAAGGTCCCTATGATTAGTTCCTGGATTGAGAATGATATGAGACAGTATCAGTCCACAAAGGATTAATCATTAAATATCCCTAGTCAGAGTATTATCGAGATTGGACATCGGTAATGCGTAAAAGACTAGTATTGCACTTGTGCACGTTGTGAGGGCATAACGGGCATAGTTCTCATATATTTAAGTATTGGGTACTTATGCAAGTGTAGTAGGAGGTTGTGTTTCACCTGATAGTACGGGAAACAGCTTCGCTCTGGATAGACCCCCTCGGAATCCCATTGGTAGTATGACTATGTGTCTATGGGAGTCCGAAATCAGGGTTGGTGTATTTGGTCTTAACCTGAGACTTGCACCGCTAATACTTACGACAATCAACATACTTTGGTTGAGGTCGTCCAGGGTTTTAACCGGTTCGTGTACGCCAATACTGGGTATATTGAGAATCGTAGAGTATTGGGTGTGATGTCAAGACGGAAGTATCACTTCAGTCATAGTGGAGATGATGTCACGTAGGATACGGTATTAGTACTCTTAAGTGCTGCGCGGCCATCGGGATATTATGACTAGGTCATGTATATCCGATTATAGAGACTAGTTACCAGACATCTGACATGTGCTTCGTACGGGGCAGACACGACTCCAGCCCCAGGCCTAGCACGTGACCATCCGATACTAGATCGATAAGCACTATACGATGTATACTACGCCTGATACAGATCAATATATCCTGTAAGGATATTTCCGGAGAATTGGGTAGGCATGGCGCTTTGCTAGAAGCCAACCTTGTCTTGTGAATCGGTAAAACGTAGTACTTGGTACGTACGTGTTCGGATAGTCCGATAACCGAATTTACTGCCAACATATCCGGAGATCTCATGGGTCGCTTCCCAATGATACACCGATGACGTATGACTCGCACTTTAATTAATCTGGGATTATTTTGATGAGAGAGAAAATTAATCTGGGATTAATTACGGAGATATTTTATCTGTGATAAAGTATCGTCTAAAGAGAGAGAACGCGATTAATTTGGAATTAATCGGTAAAATAAATTTAATAGCTAAATTTGATTTTTCTATTTAATTTATTCGAATGGTCTAAAATTAATATATCGGATATATTAATATGAATTGGATTTCATTACGAAATTAAAGTTGGACTTTAACGCGAACGAACGAATTAATTTAGAATTAATTCGTGAACGACGTTTGTAATATATTTGCGAGGCATCGATATTTAATTAAATTAGATTTAATTATTTAACGATGGAAGTTCGTTTAATCGGATTAAACGAAACCGAGCCGCGGCAAATGTTCGTAGAGATATTTGAATTTTGAATTCAAATATGTGGGGCCCATAAGTGGTTGGTGTACCTACCACCCAACTACCTTGTTTTACTTTTGGAAAACCATTTACCCACACCTACCAAGTTTAGGGTAAAAGGTGAAATGGTTTTACCTAAAGTATATAAACAAAAATCTCTCTCTACACTTAGACAACTATTATTATTCATTAGATGGATTTTAGTAAACCCTAGACAACTCTATCTCTCTCCCATCTCCTTCATGTTCACGCCCAAAAGGGGCCAAAGCTCACTGTTTTTGCTGCTGAAAAACGTGAGCAGTGAGGGAAGTTTTTGTGGATTTTGTGGCAAGATCCAAGTGCTAGTACACTTCTAAGAGGCATACGAAGGTGTTAGGGAAACCCACCCACGAGCCGGGAATCGTTTGATGAAGATTGGAGCTCGAAATCTTGGATTCTTGAAGACTCAAAACTGAAATTTTTGAGCAGTGGACTGCACTGCAGTGGCGCACCTTGGAGGGCTGAAAAATGGTTTTGTTCTCATCAAATCGTCTCAACCGATCAATGTAAGTATTCCGCAACTTCTTTGATATGTATTTCACACATATTCATGCTTGTTTGATGATCTTGGGACCTAGAATAAAACCAACAATGGTATCAGAGCCTAGGTTCAAGCATGAAACTTTTAGGGCTTAAAATTGGGTATTTTGAATTTGAGCATGATTTTATGAAATTGGATGATTAAGTATGCTTAATACATGTTGTATTGAAGATTGATTGGATCAATTTCAAGAAATTGTGATTGGATCAAATTTCCCCAAAAATTACATGTTGGCCGAATGTAATAAGTATTTTGGAAATCTTGGATTTTTTGATTTTGATTCATTGGATGAGTTAGAATCATGTAGGATGATGTTAATTTGAAATTAATTGGATTGAATTTTGAATTGAACAAAAATCCCCAAATTACTTACCTTGGCCGAATGGTATATGCCCTTTAATGTCTTGGTATTTTTTGATTTTTGAACATTGGATGTGTATGAAATCATTCGGGAAGTTAATTCGATGTCGATTGTGGATTAATTGGATTGAAACCGAATTGGACATAAAATAACTCCCTTGGCCGAGACATGTAGCATGGTGAATGGGTTTGATTTTTCATTAAATGTGTTGGACATGTGATAATGAAATTGAGCATAATTAATTGGACTAATTTGATGTTTTGGAAATATTGATTTGGGTGATTAATCATGATATACACTTTAGGTAATTAAATTGGAAATTTGGAATTTGGTAATTTAATTATTTGGGCCTTAAAATTTGATTTGGGCTTTTAAATTTGTAAATGGGCTTATTGGGCTTTGTTGTACAAAGTTGGGTTTAGGCAAATTGGATTGGATCCAATTGGGCCCAAAACCACTTCCTTAAAGCCCAAATGTGACTTATAAACCTTTAAAGTTTAATTGGGCCTAATGGGCCGAAATTGATTTCTTGGCTTATGGGGTTACTCCTTGATTGGGCTTTGGTTGCCAAAGCCCATGCCTTAAAGAAATTAATTTAAAGCCCATTGGACTTGAATTAAATTGACGTTGGACGTTAATCGGGCTTTGAGACCCGTAACGATTAAATTTGGAATTTAAGTCGTAAAAGGTTTATTAATAAAGTGTAATATTTAATTTGGAATTAAATAAATGAATTAGTATTAAATACATATTAAATTGGATTTAATGTTGTAGTTTAATTTAATTCGAGAATTCGTACTTTGAGTACTTATTCGCAAAAACGAGTTTGACTCGCGCAAAATCAAATCGTTGTTTGAACATTGGATGATCACTAATTATCAGATTAATTAATTTGATTAGATTGATTGATAACATGCTTGTGTGAATACATGGTTGTGATGAATGAATAATGTATATCGGATGGATATTAGACGGGTGGGGGCAATTTTGGAAATTGTTGTAATAAATTCGATTTATTAAATTGGACCTGCGTGTCCAGCCTTATCACCTCTATTCTCTTTGTATTCTCTTCTCACCTATTCCCCTCAATGTAAATGAGGTTTCTTTAGAAGTGTAGTTTAACGGGTAGAAGTAATACAAGTGCTAGTTTGAGAGAGAAAGGGAGAGATTTGATCTAGGATCAATATGTTAAGTATCCATCCGCATATCATTATTATTTATTTTCATATGCGCTTTATTATGTGTTTAGAATGCATGTCTAAGGGTGTATGATGATGAGACCTAAACAAAGATAATAAATTGGTAGCCAATTTGCACGCGAAAAACTCTCATCAAATATCATGCGTTTTTCCTTCCATTGAGTGATTCTTACTCAAGATCCGAGACTGGCATTGGGTTGTTGGCCAAAGTCAAGCCCTTTGTCCGTTGAAGATGTGTTTGAATCACGAGAGTTTTGTTCTATATTGGTGTCTTGTCCAAGTTGTGGTTTGTTGGCCAAAGTCTAGACCACTTCTTGTCCATCGACATTGATTACGAAGCTTTCCATGGTCAATGGGTCGCGCTTGACTGGGATCATTAGGTTTGTTGTGCCAAAGCCAAGGCTTAGTTGATTCAGAGGAAAAAGGTTAGGTAATACATTGGATGTATTGGCATATATAAGATATATGTTTAGGATTGGATATCCGCCTATTGGATCTAGGAATTGGATTAGATCCAATTGATCTTTGAGATCTACCTAGTTAAATATCATACAATTTGTTGGCCAAAGTCAAGATTGTGTGTTATTTAACGGGATCCTAGCCCACTAGGAAACACGGTTTCCCGAGTACTCGACAGAGGGTTAGAGGCTCGCCGAAAAATAGTGGGAGGCAAGAATTGAATTTGCAATATTCGTTTAATTACTTGCCATACGCGCTCGAACAAATATCATTCGTCAATATAAATTAAAATGTTAGTTGGACTAATATTTAAATTGTTGTTGTAATAAGCAGTTGGACTGTATTATAGTTGATTATATAATTGGATTATAGTAATCAATATATTTGAATTAATTAATTTCAATTTACAGTTGATTTTATAATTGGATTATAGTAATCAATGTAATTGAGGTTAATTGATTTAAATTATATTTGATTGTATAGTTGGACTATAATAATCAATATAATACATAGTACCACAAATCGTGATTAAATAGTTGGACTATTAGAATCAAGATGAATGAAAGATTAGTGTTTAAAATATTATCCTAGGTGAAAATGTATTTAAACAACTATATTTTAAATTGGGAATAATTTCAGGATGGTCCTGGAAATAAATTATAAGTTACTTTATTTGATAAAATAACCTATATGCCTAAGCCAGGAATTAAGCAAATAGTAGAGCATAATCTTTGGAAGATTTATGTGATGATAACTTAAGTGCTTAATTCGATATACTTGTCATAAATCTATGTTTAGATTTAAGAAGTATTGAAATTGCAATAAATAACTCTTAGAGGGTTAAAGACTATTCTCGAGGAGATAAAGTCAAACTTTGCAATTAGGTAAGTGGCGCAAGGCGCACCATACTTCAATATTCTAGAAACCCAAGGCTTGGCCAAAGGCTTCTGAAATATTTGAAAGGGCAAAGGCAAAATCATTATGATCTTCTGGGAAGATAAATGACATATCCTAAAGTGACTGCCGTTTGGATATGGCAGAGACGAAGGAATTAAAGAAAGCGCAAGGCTCTGACTTTAAGAATGTTTGTCAATATTATGTCCATTACTAGTATTAAAATTGGATTTTAAAATACTTGTGGTACATAAATTATATGGATTGATGTTCAGAATCTGATGTGAGCAGGATACTGACTTCAAGCTGAGATTAATCTGCGAATCGAAAACGGGACGAAAGTTGCTGTTTCGACCGTAGATACCTAAATTTAGGAACTACCCTTTTGGGTGTGTGCTTAAATTAGGAACTGTTATAATGTAACTAGTTTGACTAGAAACATTTTCTTTATATCAGTGTTTAATCCGTGCGGATAGACCTTTATATTCTAGAACACTAAAGTGTTTCATTATATAAAGAATGATATTAAGATAAACACATTAGATGTGAGTAACAGAATTTATATTTTGAATATAAATAATATCTCAAATATAAGACATGACAAATAAATAGCTCAAACCGATTTGATCAGTTAAGAGACTTATTTGTGGCATTGTTGTCTAGGACACAATTAAACAAGACTCGTATATCCACGTTTTTGAAGAGTGGGTACTAGGACTGATTTGACTATTCAAATAAAGTCTACGAATCTAGTTTATTAGGTTAAAGTACCTGAAACGCTATTTACTTGGTAATAGTGATAGTGCCACCGATCTGTTAGCCCTATTCATAGTGAAGTAAGTGGGCCCATATCTAGCAATGCTAGATGTGAATATGAATATTTCGTGACCTTAACGGATGCGGCATCACGTTATGGTTATGTGTTTCTTTTGAAGAACACAAATCGATAACTTTTGGAGTTTCGACATGAAGTAAATAAACAGATCGTCTAAAGTATTAAACCGTAGCGGTAAGACCGTAATGGAAAATACTTAAGCAGTAAGTTTCAAACATACGTGAAAGAGTATAGTATTCTTTCAATGAGGACTCCTCCCGGGACACGTTAGTTTGACTGTGTGTCCGTACGGAGAAACCGAATTTTGTTGGACATGATAAGGTTAATCATGAGTCGCTCTGAGCTACCATTTCCTTCAACGGATATGCATTAACAGTGCAATACTTATTTAGAATAAGGTTCCATATAAATCTGTTTGACAGATATCATATTAAATATGAACGGGAAAGAAACCGGGTTTCTCATTCCTGATGATTTGGGTATGCTAGGCATATGTTTGGATGATACCAAACTAAAACCCATATAGGATAAGTGCCAATTATAGGTTTTCCTAGGGGAAACCATAAGTATAGTACTAATGCATCTCACGAGAGAACAATGTTATTGTTGCTCACCATGCGGTTTTCCTAAAAGGAATACCGATATGCAGTGGTAAGTGGGAGGATGGTATAACTCGATGAAAGTCGGAGTAATACTGTTCAAGACACGAAGTCTTTAATGGAACACATATAGTTATCAAGAAGGATGAAACTATACCATAATCTTCGAATACACAAGAACCGCGTAGATCGGAGAGAATCAGAAGAAAACAACCTATTGTTGGATAATATGACCCATAGCGTCACTATTTGTACAGATCATGGTGTTGTTGTACAAATTAACTATGTGACAAAGGAGATTGCACTCTTATCATTTGTGATTAGATCACCTTAGATATATAAATGATGAGAGGTCCCTATGATTTGTTCTTGGACGGAGAATGATATGAGACAGTATCAGTCCACGTAGGATAAATCATTAAATATCCCTAGTCGTAGTATTATCGAGACAGGACATCGATAATGCAGAATAGGCTAGTATTGCACTTGTGCGCGTTGTGAGGGCACAACGGCAAAGTTCTCATATATTTAAGTATTGGATACTAATGCAAGTGCGATAGGAGGTTGTGTTTCACCGATGGTACGGGAAACAGCTTCGCTCTGGATAGACCCCTCGGAATCCCATTGGTATTATGAATATGTGTCTATGGGAGGCCGAAATCAAGGTAGGTGTGTATAGTCTTAACCTGAGACTTGCATCGCTAATACTTACGATAATCGATAGACTTTGGTCTTGGTGGTACAGGGCTTTAACCGTTTCTGCGTACACCACTTCTGGGTTTATCAGAGAGTCGTAGTGTATTAGGTGTGATGTCGAGACGGAAGTATCACTTCAGTCATAGTGGAGATGATGTCACGCAAGATACGGTATTAGTGCTCTTAAGTGCTGGCCGGCCATCGGGATATTATGACAAGGTCATGTATATCCGATTATAGAGACTAGTTACCAGACATCTGACATGTGCTTCGGACGGGGCAGACACTTATCCAGCCCCAGCCCTAGCACGTGACTATCCGATACTGGGCTGATATACACAATACTATGGTATACTACGCTTGATACAGATCTATATATTCCTGTAAGAATATTTCTGGAGAAATGGGTAGGCATGGCGCTTTGCTAGAAGCCAACCTTGTCTTGTAAATCGGTATTAAACGTAATACGAGGTACTTACATGTTCGGATAGTCCGACGACCGTATTTACTGCCAACATATCCGGAGATCTCATGGGTCGCTTCCCGAAGATTCACCGATGACGTATGACTCGCACTTAATTAATCTGGGATTAATTAGAAGAGAGAGAAAATTAATCTGGGATTAATCACGGAGATATTTTATCTAGGATAAAATATTAATTAAAGAGAGAGAACGATTAATTTGGAATTAATCGATAAAATAATATATTTGATATATTATTAGAAATTGGATTTCGACGCGGAATTAAAATTAGATTTTAATTCGGGCGAACGAATTAATTTAGAATTAATTCGTTAGCAACGTGAATAGTGATTTCGCTAGGCGTAATCATTTAATTACGACGCGACGGAAAATTCATTAATTTGGAATTAGCGAACCCGAGCCCGGGATTATTTGCGAGCGCATTCGCATTTCGAATTCGAGTGCGGCACGCAAGTCAAATCGTGCGTCAAATCGCTAGTCACAAAGCGTCAAATCAAATGTCACTTTGAGTGATGTGACATGTTGTCACTTGATTTGAGGGATTGATGTTGGTTGAAAAGGCATTAATGGGCTTTTGCTTTTTGACTTTTTGTAAATGAAAAATGCTTTTATTTATTTGTTTTTTTGGTTTTTGGAAAATGAAATAAATTATAAAGCATTTTTCTTTATTTTCTCTCTCTCAATCGGTTTCTATGAAACCCTTTTTCCCTCCTCTCTCTCTTCTCCCTCTCACGCTTGCAAGCCGATTTCTTCTCCAAAAATTCTGGTTTGACCGAATCAGTGAGAAGCAAAGAAGAAGGAGTAGTGCTAGCACACACATGGGTTATACATAGGTGATAGGGAAACGAATTTATGAGCTTGGAATCGTTTTGGAAGCTTGAAGCTTGGAGCTTCAATGGTGTTCATCAATGGCCGATCATGGAGGAGACAATAACCAGTGAAACCGAGCAGCCCCTGCATGATGAGGAAGCCACTGCCGAGCTTGGAGGGAGGCAGAAAACGATCTTGTTCTTCGCATCTCAAACCGTTCAATGTGAGTTATGTTTCCGCCTTACTTCTTTGATGTGTTCATGCGATTTCTTGCTTGATTTCATGATTCTTGGGACCTAATTAGGAACTCCAACAATGGTATCTTGAGCCTTGAACAAACATAAAAAAGTTAGGGTTAAAATTGGGTAAAACGAATTTGGGCATGTTTTGATGATGAAATTGTTTGTTATAGTATGCTTAATGAGATGGAATTAATGATTGATTAGATCAATTTGAAGAAATTGTGTTTTGAACAAATTCCCCAATTTTTTGTGTAGGCCAAAGTTGACAAAATTGGGTAAACTCAATTTGAGCATCAATTGATTAAATTGTTTAGTATAGTATGCTTGAATGAGGTTGAATTGATGTTGTGCATGATCAATTTCATGAAATTTGGTTGGATCCATTTTTCCCCAAATTTTGGGCATGACAAATTTGGGTAAACTTGATTTTGAGCATGTTTGATGAAATTGGATGATTTAGAATGCTTAAAGTATGTTTAATTGAGGATTGATTGGATCAATTTGTTGAAAATGAGTTTGGAACAATTTTCCCCAAATTGCTTATGTTGGCCGAAAATTGAGACCCTAATATCTTGGTGAATTTTTGTTTGTTTGATAATTGGATGACTTGAAACAAGTGGGTAATGTTGAATTGAAATTTGATTGGATTGAATTTTGATTTGGAACAATTTTCCCAATTAAAGTAGGCTTGGCCGAATTCAATTGGATATGAAATTCATTGTGTTTTTTGTATTTTGATTCATTAGATGAGTTTAATTGATTTGGGAATGATGATTGTGGATTCAATTGGATTGAAACCGAATCGGATTGAAAAACCCCTAATTACCGAGAACAAAAGCATGTAAATTGGGTTTGATTTTAATAAATTGTGTTGGACACTATTTAATGTAGAAATGCATGATAAAGTATGCTAATTGATATTTTAGAAATATTAATTGGGTGGTCAATTGTGCATTACACTTAGGTTAATTAATTATGGAATTTGAAATTTTATAAGTTAATTAATTTGGGCTTATTTTGGAAATTGGGCCTTATAGGTTGTAATTGGGCTTTTGGGCTTGGTTGTACCAAGTTAGGTTTAGGCCAATTTGGTTGGATCCAATTGGGCCCAAAACCGCATCCATAAAGTCCAATTATGACTTAATGGACCTTAATTATTTAATTGGGCCTAATGGGCCAAAATTAATTTAAAGGCTTATGGGGTAACTCCCGGATTGGATTTTGGTTATCAGTTTGACCCGAGTTGACCAAAAGTCCACGCCTTAAGAAATTAATTAAAAGCCCATTGGACTTTAATTAAATAAACATTAGATGTTAATTGGGCTTTGAGACCCATTGCGATTAAATTTGGAATTTAAGTCGTAAAGGTTCATTAAATAAAGTGTAATATTCAATTTGGAATTGAATAGTGAATTAGTATTAAATACATGTTAAATTGGATTAATGTTGTAGTTTAATTTAATTCAAGAATTCGTACTTTCAGTACTTATTCGCAAAACGAGTTTGACTCGAGCAAAAATCAAATCGTTGTTTGAACATTGGATGATCACTAATTATCAGATTAATTAATTGGATTAGATTGATTGATAACATGCTTGTATGAATACATGGTTGTGATGCATGAATAATATATATCGGATGGATAGTCGGGGGGGCAATTTTGGAAATTGTGTAATAAATTTGATTTATTAAATTGGAACTGCGTGTCCAGCCTTATCACCTCTATACTCTTTGTATTCTCTTCTCACATATTCCCCTCAATGTAAATGAGGTTTCTTAGAAGTGTAGTGTAACGGGTAGAAGTAAATACATGTGCTAGCTTTGGAGAGAGAAAATGAGAGATTTGATCTAGGATCAATGTAAAGTATCCATCCGCATATCATTTGTTTTATTTTCATACTCGCTTTATTATGTGTTTAGAATGCATGTTTAAGGGTGTATGATGATGAGACCTTAACAAAGATAATTAAATTGGTAGCCAATTTGCACGCGAAAAACCCTCATCAAATATCATGCGTTTTTCCTTCCATTGAGTGATTCTTACTCAAGATCCGAGATTGGCATGGGTTGTTGGCCAAAGTCAAGCCCTTGTCCGTCGAAGATGTGTTTGAATCACGAAGGCTTTGTTCCATATCAGTGTCTTGTCCAAGTTGTGGTTTGTTGGCCAAAGTCAAGACCACTTCTTGTCCATCGACATTGATTACGAAGCTTTCCATGGTCAATGGGTCGCGCTTGACTGGGATCACTAGGTTTGTTGTGCCAAAGCCAAGGCTTAGTTGATTCAGAGGAAAAAGGTTAGGTAATATATTGGATGTATTGGCATATATAAGATATATGTTAGGATTTAGATATCCGCCTACTGGATCTAGGAATTGGATGAGATCCAATTGATCTTCGAGATCTACTAGTTAATTATCATACAATTTGTTGGCCAAAGTCAAGATTGTGTGATATTTAACGGGATCCTAGCCCACTAGGAAACACGGTTTCCCGAGTACTCGACAGAGGGTTAGAGGCTCGCCGAAAAATAGTGGGAGGCAAGAATTGAATTTGCAATACTCGTTCAATTACTCGCCATACGCGCTCATTCAAATTATTTCGTCGTTAGATTAAATGTTAGTTGAACTAATATTTAAATTGTTGTTTTAATAATCAGTTGGACTGTATTATATTTGATTATATATAATTGGATTATATTAATCAATATATTTGAATTAATTAATTTCAGTTTACAGTTGATTTTATAGTTGGACTATAGTAATCAATGTAATTGAGGTTAATTAATTTAGATTATATTTGATTATATAGTTGGACTATTATAATCATTATAATAAATAGTACCACAAATCGTTGGACTATTAGAATCAAGATATAAAAATGAAAGATTAGTGTTTAAGACATAATCCTGTGTGAAAATATATTTAAACTACTTTAATTTTCAAATTGGGAATTAATTCAGGATGGTCCTGGAAAAATAATAAGTTTTTATTTGATAAAATAACGTATTATGCCTAAGCCCAGAGTTAAGCAAATAGTAGAGCATAATCTTTGGAAGATCATGTAATGATAACTTAAGTGCTTAATCCATTATGTTTGTCATAATTATGTTCACAGCTAGTATTAAAATTGGATTTTAGATACTTTAGTGTGTGGTACATAAAATATATATATTGATGTTCAGAATCTATTTTGAACAGGATACTGACTTCAATTGAGATTTATCTGCGAATTGAAAACGGGACGAAAGTCGCTGTTTTAACCATAGATATCTAAATTTAGGAACTACCTTCGGGTTAGTACTTAAATTTAGAAACTGTTATAATGTAGCTAGTTTGACTAGAAACATTATCTCTATATCGCGTATAACCCGCTGCGGGTGTACCTTTATATTCTAGAACACTAAAGTGTTTCATTATATAAAGATGATATTGAGATAAACACATTAGATGCGAATAACAGGATTTATATTTTGAATATAAATAATATCTCAAATATATAACATGACAAATAAATAGCTCAAACTGATTTGATCAGTTAAGAAACTTAATTGTGGCATAGTTGTCAGGGACACTGATAAACAAGAATCGTATATCCGCACTTTTGAAGAGCGGATACCAGGATTGATTTGATTCCATTCAAATAAAGTCTACGAATCTAGTCTATTTGGGCAAAGTGCCTAAAACACTATTTACTTGGTAAAAGTGTAAATGCCACCGATCTGTTAGCCCTACTTCATAGTGAAGCAAGTGGGCCCATGTCTAGCTAGGCTAGATATGGATATGAATATTTCGTGACCTGTACGGATGTGGCATCGC
>SKCR01012471.1:0-12606 GCA_019454045.1 Zanthoxylum bungeanum
TAGGGTGGTTATTTTGATTAATTCAATAGATTATCTGATTCAATTCTCCTTGAAACCTGTAAATCCATTGAATAAATCTATTGAATTTAGTTTTTTTTTTTTTTTTTTTTTTTGGTGTCTTTCCATTGCCATCCATTTTCTCCACTCCAAGCCTTTTCAAGCAGTAATGCTCTCAATAAAACCACTACCATCTGTATTTCATCATCTATACTACTTAACTATAATATTTATGTTGTGATAAAACACACCCACACAGAGGAGATGTGAGAGAAAATTTTTCTTTATTATACACAAACAAAGAATTACAAAGCTTACAAACCCAAGCTTTACAAAAAACTCTCAACCCTATTTACTCTCTATTATACTCACGTTTTGGGATTTATGGATTCTGGGATGATTTACAATGAAGGTTTAAGGCCCTTTTTATAGTGCTAGAAAATGTGTGCACTGTTCACACGTTTTCACAGCTTGCTGGCACACACACAAGTTGTTCTTTACAGCTTGCCACACACGCTTTGCATGGCTGTTTTCAACACACATGCAAAGCTGTCTTCAACAAATCTCCCCCTCGGTAAAGATTTCCCAGAATCTTAGCCGACCATCAATCATCCAAATCGGATCCTCAAAAGGATCCTCCCCTGGCTGCATCTGTATGACTGCCTACGTACCCTGAGTTGGGATCAAGCCAATCGTAGTTCTCTATCTCTCCCCACTCTGAGTATGTGGAGAGTTTTGTCATCCCGGCTATGGCACGACAGATTTCAAGCTTCTCCTTCGGTAAAACCTTGGTGAACATATCGACACCGTTGTTGTCGTGTGTGAATTTTCCTGAGTTCTAACAGCCTTGAGCTCAGGACGACCCGTATCCAGTGATACCTCACATCGATATGTTTTGACCTCGAATGAAATGTGGAATTTTTACCGAGATAGATAGCACTCTGGCTATCGCAGTATAAAGTGTACTTCTCCTGCTTGAAACCTAATTCCTGGACGAATGTCTTCATCCACATCAATTCCTTGCAAGCTTCTGTAACTGCAATGAATTCTGCCTCTTTTGTAGAAAGTGCAACACATCTCTGCAACCTCGACTGCCATGCCACAGCTCCCCCTGAGAGAGTAATCAGATACCCCGAAGTAGACTTTCGGGTATCCACATCTCCTGCCATAACTGAATCGGTGTAGCCCATCAACACTGGTTCGCTGCTTCCAAAACATAGTCTCATTTTGGATGTGCCTCGAAGATACCGCATAATCCATTTGATCGCATTTCAGTGTTCCCTTCCTGGGTTAACATAAACCGGCTGACCAATCCAACTGCGTGTGCTAAGTCTGGCCTCGTGCACACAATGGCATACATTAGACTTCTCACTGCTGAGGTGTATGGAACATGTTTCATTTCCTCCTTCTCTGTCTCAGTAGAGGGGCTCTGTTGTGTACTTAATCTAAAGTTGGTAGCAAGAAGAGTGTTAACCGCTTTAGCCTGTCCATCTGGAATCGCTGAAGTACCTTCTCGATGTAATCCTCCTGTGACAAGTATAACCTCTTGGCTTTCCAATCACGGCCGATCCTGATGCCAAGAATCTGTTTAGCTGACCCCAAGTCTTTCATCTCAAAAGACTTACTCAGTTGCTGCTTCAAATTATCAATCCTCGATTGATTCCGGCCAACTATCAACATACCATCTACATACAGCAGTAAGATGATAAAGTCATCGTCAGAAAATTTCTGAACGAAAACACAATGGTCTGTAGTGGTCTTCTTGTATCCCCGATCCCCCATAACTGACTCAAACTTCACGTACCACTGTCTCGGTGCCTGTTTCAAACCGTAGAGACTTTTCCTGGGGCTGCACACATAGTCCTCTTTCCCGCTAACTCTGAAGTCTTCTGGTTGCTCCATGTAAATTTCTTATTCTAGATCTCCGTGAAGAAATGTGGTCTTGACATACATCTGCTTAACTTTCAGGTCGAGGCTTGCTGCTAAGCTGAGTACCACTCTGATGGATGACATCTTCACAACTGGAGAGAAGATTTCATCGAAGTCAATGCCTTTTCTTTGATTGAATCCTTTGACAACTAGTCTAGCTTTGTACCGGGGTTGTGAAGTGTGCTCTTGTTGCTTCACTCTGTACACCCATTTGTTCTTCAAAGCCCTTTTGCCTCTTGGCAATTTCACCAACTCAAAAGTGATTGTCATGCGAAGATTTCATCTCATCTTGCATGGCTTCCTCCAAATTTTCTTTATCTTCTGTTTCCACAGCCTCCTGGTAGTCTCGAGTTCTCCTCTGTCAGTAAGAAGCACATACTCATATGCAGAGTATTTGGTTGAAGGTCGCCTTTCTCTGTCAGACCTTCTCTGTGGAACTGTTGGTGTAGCTTCTGGTACTGGTGGTTGATCATGATCATCATCTCTGGGAGCTTCATCACATATACCCTCATGTCTGGGAACCTCATCTTTAACTTGTACTGGCATCGGTGTATGAGGTTCTGGATTCACATCTCTGTATTGCTGGGGCATTGTCTTCATCTCCTTTCTGATATCTTCTATGGTCTGGTCTTCAACGAAGACAACATCTCGGCTTCTGACGATCTTCTTTTCCACAGGATCATACAGTTTGTAGCCGAAATCATCCTGACCATAGCCAATAAAGACACACTGTCGCGTCTTTGCATCAAGTTTGGATCTCTTGTCTTTTGGGATGTGTACAAAAGCTTTGCACCCAAAGACATGCAAGTGTTCATAAGACACTTCTTTACCTGTCCAGGCTTGGTTAGGAACATTACCTTTCAGTGCGATCGCTGGGGACATGTTCAAAACATGTACTGTTATGTTGAGTGCCTCCCCCCAAAATGTCTTCGGCAGCTTGGCTTGTGACAACAAGCTTCTGACCCTTTCGCACAAGGTTCTGTTCATCCTCTCAGCTAGGCCATTCAGCTGAGGTGTCTTCGGAGGTGTCGTTTGATGTCGGATTCCTTGCGTCTTGCAGTACTAATCAAACGGACCTTTGTATTCTCCACCGTTGTCTGTTCTGATGCATTTGAGTTTCTTGCCGATTTCTCTCTCCACCAGGGCGTGAAACTCTTTGAACACTCCCAGCACTTGATCTTTTCTCTTCAAGGTGTATGTTTATATCTTCATTGAATGATCATCTATGAATGTCACAAAGTAAAGTGACCCACCAAGTGTTCGTGTCTGCATCGGACCACATACATCTGAATGTATGAGATCAAGTACCTCCGGTTTCCTCTGAGGCGGGGAGCTCTGGAAGGACACTCTGTTCTGCTTTCCAGCCATGCATTGTTCACACTTCCATAAGTGTGAGTTCTTCAATTCGGGAAGAACATTCCGCCTGTATAGTATCTCCATCCCCGTTTGACTCATGTGACCGAGCTTTTTGTGTCATAGCTCGGCTGCCTCATTACTGTTGACTGTATTTATGCTACTATTTGAATTTTAGCATGCATCAAATACAGAGTTGAATCTTTCTTACCTCGTGCCACCACCATTGATCCTTTAGTGAGCTTCCAGCATCCGTCACTGAAGGTGCTGCAGAAACCTTCATCATCCAGCTTGCCTGTTGAGATCAGGTTTAACCGGATGTCTGGGATGTGCTTGACTCCCTTCAACACTTGCCTTGTCCTGTTGTCTGTTTCAAGGCAGATGTCTCCAATACCGACGGCTTTGGACTGTCTGTCATTCCTCATTCTTACAGCACTGTAATCTCCTGGTGTGTAAGATGAAAAGAAGTCTCTGCGAGATGTGGCGTGTATGGAGACGCCACTATCTATCACCCAACTAGTCTCGTGGCTGGCAAGATTCACAACATCTTCTTCGTATATAATGAAGAACTGTTTGGAGGTATTGCCGGTGGTAGTAGCAACTCTTTCTTGATTAGAGTCATCATCTTTCCTGGACTGCTCGTTCTTCAACTTGTAACAGTCCCTCTTCATATGGCATTTCTTTTTATAGTGATAGCACTCAATATCTCTTATTTTTTATTTACCTCGGTTCTTGTCTGGTCTACCTGGGCCTCGATTTTTACTTCTCCCCCTTCTGGTGTTCTTTTCTGTCACTAGAGCTTCTGAGGTTGAGGCTGATGCTGACTCTTGCATTCTCGTCTTCTTTTCTTCCTCGAAGATCCTGGTTTTCGCCATCTCCATAGTGACTTTCTCATCTACGGCTGAATTTATCACAGTAGATCTGAACGTTTATCATGATTCTGGTAACGTATTAAGGAGTATTAAATCATTTACCTCATCACCGAAGTCTATGCCCAATCCAGACAATTCTTTCATTGTTCCGAGGAAATCGTTGATGTGGTCCGCCGCAGCTGTACCTTCCTAGTATTTAAAACCCATCATTTCTTGATGTAGTACAGCTTGTTGTTGCCAGTCTTTGCTCGGAAAAGCTCCTCTAGCTTTCTCCATAAGACACGTGCATTTGTTTCTTCACTCACATGGTTGACGATACTATCGTCGATCCACTGACGAATAATACTGCATGTTTTCTGGTGAAGATTAGCCCCTTTTCATCGGTCATTTCTCCTGGTTTCTGCTCCAGAAATACCGATCCATCATAGTCCTTCACATACAGAAGGTCTTTTATCATTCATCTCCATGTGAAATAATTGGTACTGGTTAACAAAACCATTGGTACTGGTTTAAGCAGAATTTCAAAAAACGGACCTCACCGTTGTGTCCGGAATGGTCGAAAATGGTGGAAATGACACTTCGTTTGTCAAAATCCGACACAGGGACCAAATTGCAAATTTCAGAAATTATAGGGGTCAAAGTGAAATTTTCAAAAGTTCAGGGGCAAAGTGTAATTACGGAAAAATTCAGGGACTAAAATACAATTTCGAAAAAGTTCAGGGGCTAAAATATAATTTCCAGAAAGTATAGGGACCTATCTGAAAATTACCATGTATGCTGACGTGGCACTGCTGACGTGGCAGATGACTGTGCGCTGACGTGGCTGCTGACTGTGCGCTGATGTGGCGCTGACTGGACGCTGACGTGGCGGCTGACTCAGCGTCTTCTTCCTTCGGCTGGCGCGTGGGCGCGCGTGGAGCAGCTGCTGGTTGGCGCGTGCGGCTGACTGGGACATCCGTTCGATCGCCGAAAAATATCACCGTGCTCGTCTCGCCGTGAAAAATCCGATGGTATGCTCAAAATCGATTTTCGACAACTTTCGTCGGAACCGACTTTCCGAACCGAAGCTCTGTTTCTGAGTTTCGGGATCCCTCCGAGTAACCTTAGCTACTGATACCACTTGTTGTGATAAAACACACACAATAGAGGAGATGTGAGAGAAAATTCTTCTTTATTATACACAAAGGAAGAATTACAAAGCTTACAAACTCAAGCTTTACAAAAAACTCTCAACCCTCTTTACTCTATATTATACTCACGTTTTGGGATTTATGGATTCTGGGATGATTTCAATAAATTATCTGATTCAATTCTCAACATTCTCACAATCAAACAAGATTTTGAAGTTGAAGAACAAGGTGAGTTGCTAACTGACTTTTATTTGATTTCTTATTATTTATTTATTTATTTCCCTCAATGGCAGTAGGAGAGGTGCTTGGTTAGTGGGAACAGGAAAAAATTTTCCAAAGTTTCTGGTTTGTAATTGCCATATGGGTTTGTTTAAATTTTTATTAAATATTTTTCCCATTTTTCAGTTGGGTTGAATTTGGATAACAGTCTTCATAATTCCTTTTATTTTAGTATATTGTTTGCTTTGTAAAGCCATGGGCTCAATGATTTGAAGGGTTCATTGTATCATATGGTATAATTCATTGGGTTCACCTTCCATTTCTCCAACAGATCTGATCATCTTCTTTCACATCCTACTGCAACTGCATAATTAAGCTCAACTACTCTTGTCTTTTCTTCAAAGGTAACAACACAGATTAATAATCATTCAAGTATTATATATTGCTTGTTGAGAATAGGGGTAAACTTTGGTCGGTTAATCACTGATTTTTAACCGAATATAAATTATTTGATTAAGTAAATGATCAACCAATTAATCATATAATAGCACATAATCATTAACCAACCTAGCCATTATTTTTCGATCGGTTTTGGTTAATTCTGTTATTAACCAGTCTAGAATCTTCACAAATAACAATCATAGTAACACATTAATACAAATTAAAATTCATCAAAAAGACAAACAAATCTGTGTTTAACAACATAAGATAAATTTAAATTCATCAAAAAGCAGTCCATAACTATACTCAATAGAGGCCGAACGTAAAAATTTTAATTTCGACTTAATTAAAATAGATATAAAGTCAAATTATGGTTTGTAATCGGTTAATTGATCGATTCGGTTATACAAATCTCATAACTTTAACCAAACCGAAAAAATTAAAAATCGTAATCGAAAAAAATCGATTTAATCACAATAACCGAACCATTATAAAAAAAATTGGTCGGAACGGTTCGGTTAATCGGTTGAAACCGATTAATGCACACCTCTAGTCCTAATTGAGAAATATATATATATATTATTGGCTCTCTATTTTGTTATTACTATAAATTTAATGTTGATTATTGACAGAAGATTAAGGAAAAGATTGAACATATTATTAAGTACAATGTATTAATATAATTTAATATTGATTATTGATACAAGATTATGACAATTAAATCACTAAAGACGTTTATGTTGGAGAAAACGTTTTAACATTTAATTTCTTTTTATTATTTGACTTATTATATATACACGTTACAAAAGTAATTACTTATACATATTTACTATATTGTTTTAATGTGTTTAGACTTTTTTAACATACTATTATATATAAATAGTATTTTGATGCTTAGGCTATTATATTGCTTTCTAATCTTTACTCAATTATGTTTTAATTTTATTTATATATGCTCATAACTGTAATCAAGCAGCATTGAAAATTTTATTTTCTATATTGCTTTCTAATATTTACTATATTGTTTTAATGTGTTACAAAGGAATGATGAGGATTTGAACAATCTATTTAATTCTATGACAATTATCAATGGTGGTGCTATCTAACATTCATTAGAATTTGTTGTCGAATTATACTATTTACTAATGACAAATCACCATTATTTTAGCTAAATAATTTTTTTAGTTTAGTTTTTTTTTTTTTTTTTTTTTTTTTTTTTTTTTTTTTTTTTTTTTTTTTTTTTTTATTAACAATATCGATACATTTGATTCTAATAAAGTTTAATTTTCTTTTTGTCTTTTTAGATATTAGACATTCTATTTACAAAGTTATTACCACTGGCACTAGTTATCACTACTTATTCAATTATACAATCTTACTTTTCCCATTTTATCGAATATATTTTGTATTTCTTTGTATTCTATTTATTTCAATGGATTGCGATTAATTATTATTATTTATCCTAAGAGCTTAAAGTTAAAGTTGCTCTCCTTAATTTAGATTAAAAAAAAAAAAATTAATGCGTAATAAAAAATAAATATCACTGAACCTAACTAATTTATTCCTCCCAAATTCGCAGTTATATGTCTCCTAACATGATTAAGTAAACATAATTTCAATTACTACAAAGTTGGTGGGCCAATAAAAAAAAGGTTATACTCATAATAATGTCTGACATTAATGAATCAACTAACATATCAAATTACGATTGATGTCCAAATTATAACTTCTAATATTTACACAATACCTTACTCGCAATACAAATCTTACTTTCTAACACAATATTAGATACTTCCATTTAATAATAACATATACTAAAAAATGACACTCAATTACAAATGACATGAACTAATAAAAAAAACTCACAAATCTTTCGACTCGGAAAAACTAGCGTATAGCGAGGTTCATCTCCGGAATGTGATGAGATTATAGGTTCACCTAGAGATGACAAAAATTCATGTGGAGATAGAAAAAATTTATGATATCTAATATTAGGTATTTATTTTGAAATCAAATTTTAAATTATTTAATCAAAAGATTAATTATATTAATTAAGAAAAATTTTAACTCTGTAAATTATATATTTGATTATCTCTATTTAATATAGTTTTCAAGTGTGATTTAAAATTAATAATTAATCATATTAATAATTTATCATAACTTATAGTTATGTATGTGAGTTCATATATAATTGAACTATCTAATTATATTATGGCTTCCTATAGTGTATCAAGCTAGCATGGGGACAAGATGGACCCACAGTTCCGAGCTCCAATAATATCGAGATATTGATTAAAACTCTTTTATCAAATATTCTAAATTATTAATTTCAGGTTATTCTACTAAATATTTGAAGCTGAACTCTCATTACTGTAGTTATTTAATTTAAATTGAGTCACGTCGGCGTCCATCGATATAATCACCACATCTAATTATTTCTTGTACTTTAAGTACCATTAATTCTCTAATTACCGATTTAATTCATAACTACTGTGAATTTTATTTTTCTATTCGTAATAAAAAAATTCGAATGCTCTAATCGTTCAAGTACCGAACCAACTCTTAAGGAAGATACTATTTACTTCTTACAAGAATGAGTGGATTCCATATCTATGTAAAACGTCCTAGCTACACATCAAATCGTATCCCCAAAGTACGGAGTTATTGATCGAGAATTCTATGCTGATCTCACCCATGTAAATCAAATGATATAGCCTACCATGCAGGAGTTCGTAATACACTCATGATTCAAATCAATTCATATATGATCATCTAGTAGACTGATATGAAATTTTTTGTTTAACATATATAAAATAAATTCATTTATATCTTGGTCCAGTTGTTAGGAAGGATGTGGGACTCTTACGGTCAGATCAGTGCCCCACGCGACGGAAGTGAGTCTAACCCGTGGATATCAAGCATGGGTGTACTATATGATTATTCTAAGGTCGATGTCATTCTTAACATATTTATATATCAATGTAATATGCATAATGACATTACCATTAATAAGGTTTGAAATGAAAATTTAGTTATTTTATTAGTAAATAATAAAATATAATATACAATACATTATTCGGATTTACGCTGCAAGTACCGACTCCAACACCAGTCCTATATGATCGCACCATATAAGGTACCTTCAATCCCATGTCACAATATGAACGATCTCGGATCAAGGTTTTTATACATCTATGGAATAAGGGTGGCAATGGGCCGGGTCGAGCCAATGCTTTGATCATATCGAGGCGGCAAATATATGAGTGGTGAGTTCATGGATTATATGAAGGAGAATGGGATTCTCGCTCAATATACTCATCCAGGTACTCCACAGCACAATGGAGTGTCTGAGAGGAGAAATCGGACTTTATTGGATATGGTCCGATCAATGTTGAGTTTCACAGATTTGCCCTATTATTTATGGGGCTACTCTCTCTTAACAGCCGCACATCTTTTGAATAAGATTCCTTCAAAGGCTGTTTCTACGACACCGTATGAGATATGGTTCGGTATGAGACCAAATCTTAATTATATTAAGGTTTGGGGTTGTCCTGCCTATGTCAGGTGACTCAGCAAGATAAGTTTTCGCCTCGAGGGCAAAAGTTTAGGTTTGTCGGATATCCTTCGAATACGATGGGATATCTGTTCTATGACACCGAGCATCGAAATGTGTTCGTAGCTCGCTTCGCAAAATTTCTAGAAGTAGAATTTTTGTCAGAATGTGGTAATCATAGACAGGTTGAGCTTGATGAAGTCCAACCTGAAAACAACGAACCAACGGAGGAACCTGAAGTTCAAGTAGATGAAGGACCTTCAACACACACACTCCGTAGGTCGGAAATGGTATCTAGACCTCCAGAACGCTTGTATTTGATACAAGAAAAGAGTCTGGATGTTCTCTTAGTTGAAGAGACAGATCATTTCACCTATAGAGAATCGATGTTGGACATCGACTCCGTGAAATGGCAAAGTGCCATGAAATCCGAGATAGACTCAATACATGAGAATCAAGTTTGGGACTTGGTTCCGCTTCCCGAAGGAATTGTTCCTATCGGTTGTAAATGGTTTTACAAGAGGAAGCGCAGGCCTGACAGTAAGGTTGAAACTTACAAGGCCCGACTGGTAGCAAAAGGTTACACGCAGCGACCTGGCGTCGACTACGATGAAACTTTTTCACCAGTAGCAATGCTTAAGTCTATCCGGATTTTGCTTTCTATAGCTGCGTATCATGACTACGAGATTTGGAAAATGGATGTCAAAACGGCTTTTCTAAATGGATTTCTTGATGAAGAAATCTAAATGGAACAGCCGGAAGGTTTTGCGTCCAGCGAAAACTCGGGTATGGTATGTAAGCTTAAGAAGTCCATTTATGGACTTAAACAAGCTTCACGAAGTTGGAATCTTCGATTCGACGAGATTATTAGATCGTCTGATTTTCTCAAGAATTCGGAAGAATCCTGTGTGTATCAGATGGCCAGTGGGAGCATGGTCGTATTTTTAGTCCTATATGTTGATGACATCCTAATCATTGGGAATGATTTAGGTATGTTACAAAGCGTGAAAGCGTACCTCTGTAAGAATTTCTCCATGAAGGACCTGGGAGAAGCTTCCTATGTTTTAGGGATAAAACTCTATAGAGATAGACAAAGGAGGCTGATTGGGTATCCCAATCAACGTAAATAGATAAGATCTTGGAACGGTATAGTTTTGGTAACTGTAAGACAACAAACATACCGTTCAGACATGGGATTCATCTTTCTAAGAAGATGTGTCCACAAACAGAAGATGAGAAGGTTAGAATGTCTAACCAACCTTATGCTTCGTGTTTGGGTAGCATAATGTATGTCATGTTATGTACGAGGCCTGATATCAGTTTCGCTGTTAGCGTAACTAGTCGATATCAGTCCAATCCAGGTAATGACCATTGGATGGCCATTAAACATATCCTAAAGTATCTTAAAGGTACTAAGGATAAGTTGATTATTTATGGAGGAAACGAGCTGCAGGTTAATGGGTATACAGACTCTCCGATTTTCAATCGGATCCCGATGATAGAAAGTCTATATCTGGATTTGTCTTTACCCTTAAGGGAGGTGCAGTTTGTTGGAAGAGTTCCAAACAGGATCAACAGCAGATTCCACCACTGAGGCGGAATATATTGCAGCTTCTGAAGCTGCAAAAGAGGCTGTGTGGATAAAGAACTTTATCACAGAATTGGGAGTTGTCCCAAGTATCGAGAATGCGATTCCGTTATACTGTGATAATACCGGAGTCATTGCGCAAGCAAAGGAACCGAGGGCGCATCAGAAGTCAAAGCATGTGGAACGCAAGTACCACATCATTCGAGAGATCGTGTCGCGAGGGGATATTGGCGTGTGCAAGGTACTGAGTGAAGATAATGTAGCAGACCCGCTGACGAAGGCCATACCTCCGAAGTTGTTTGATAAACACGTGGAGTCGATGGGTATTAGATACAATCGATATTGGCACTAGAGCAGTGGGAGATTTTGTTGGGGTTGGTGCTCAGAGCGCCAATTCCCGGTTGTATTTCTTTTGAATACTTCTGTAAAATAATATTATTATGAATAATATATGCAGTTTCTATAATATAATCTATCTTATTAAATGGTAAAGACGTATTGACCTTAGAATGATTAGTCATGGTACTGTTGCAAAAGCGTCGCAACGGACATTGAGTAGTATCATGACGTTATCATTCTCAGATAGTTCCTGGTCAAGGTTTACACTACTTGGTCAGTAAAGTAAACCCGTTGAGACCGGTACATGTCGTATACTGGAATATATGATTCCAATGGTTTCTCAATGAACCATTAGTCTTGGAGACTAGTATAGACGTGTAGGTGGTTATAGCGGATAAACACTGAACGACTCACTGAAGATTCTTAATGGATGATACACCAGCGTCAATAAGAATCTTCTCGGGTTGAGTAGCACTTGTGATTCTTAGACTTGAGATGCCATTGTGGGCACATGAGACATCTTCTACACTTAGATGGCAGTCACGTCACCGATCTATTCAGATCAGACCTCCGTCTGTTCGTTGGGTGTAGACAGATCCTCAGGGTGTCCTATGTGTATCAAGATAGGATCCGTCAGTTCTGTGTATCAGAGCATAGGTAGTCCATATGATTAGCAATCAGATAAAACCATGGGCCCGTGGTAAAGTTTAGAAGCCAGTTCTAAACATTCTTTTAGAGATTGCTAATGGAATAGTCGACTGGATAATCCCCATAAGATTTGACGTTTACATCTGTATCTCTGGGATTTATCCGGATACATGTGACGGAGGAATTATACATTTGCCATGACCTCGACCTGTATGGTTCAGCGAGATCATCCGTGATCGTCATAATCTACGGGTGGATAGATTATGGACACGAAATTTGATTTCGTGACGGATATACCTGAATCTAAAGAGTCTCAATAATGAAACATACTCGTAGAGCACTAGAGCAACATTAATTAATAATATTGATTATTTATAAAGTCGTTTAAAGGTTAAACGTAAGATACGTGCTAAAGGGACTAGATAGTCATTTGCCTAATTATTGTGTATTTACATTTAATACTTGATTAATTTAAATACACATTATTTAATAGTCAAAATGAATTATTTGACTTATATCCTAAATGAATATATGTTT
>SKCR01012472.1:0-12545 GCA_019454045.1 Zanthoxylum bungeanum
ATAGGGCGTTAGTTAAGCCTATTTTATCTATTATGATTTAGCATGATTTGATAAAGTTTTAGGAAAAAGGAATTTCCAGGTATGATTTTTATGTTTTTCGGGACATGAGGGAAAAACTCACCCCAGTATGTAACTTGAGATACATATGGAATTGACGGATATAGAGGATATGTGCACATGTAGAGGAGTAGGGGGACGGTGATACGTAACACCCCTTGATCCTAGTTTCAGAGCCAGGATGACGCATAGGTTCATGTACTTGGACTCTAGTTCAGAGCTTGGGTGGTAGCATAGATCCGTACCCCAGTTCTAGTTTGTGGCTTGGGGGACGGTGATACGTAACGCCCCAAGACCACCATTTTCAGAGACCCGATTGAGTTATTCCCGGACAAGCCCAGTTTAGTCATTTTCTTGGGCGTAGGGCACCACCAGTTTCAGAGACAGTAGTTACATGCTTTGGGGGACGGCGATACGTAACGCCCCAAAGTCATGGATTTGCATTGCTGGCTATAGTTAGGCGTATTAGGGGACATCAATACGTAACGCCATTATACGTCATGGTTTTTCAGCTACAGAGCAGCTCACAGTTTTCAGATTTTCAGTACACAAATTTTCAGATTTACAGTACACAGTTTTCGGAAAACAGATTTTAGAGAATAGTTTTCAGAAACCAGAGTTTCAAAAGTAGTTTTCAGAAAGATCAGTTTTATTAAAGAGAATTCATATGAAGTGAATTTTTCCAAAACTTTTGTTTTAAAGACTTAATGATTTGATTTGAGTTTTTCAATTTCATGTCCACTCACTTAGATCGAATAGCGATCTAACCCCCCTCACTCCCAGTTTTCTTTGGTTGCAGGTTTTCTTGGAGGACGAGCTCGGGAGGACGGATACTGATGCAGTCACTAGGGTTCAGAGTCAACCATTTCATAGTTATAGAGCATAACAATCCAGTCAGAGTCAAAGTAAGTTGCATGTATACACTAGTGTTGTATAAGTCGTTATAAGTGTCTATTAATGTTTTGTAAAGAGAAGAATATTGAGTATACAATTTTGAGAATTAAAAGTATTTTATATTGTTGAGTTGGGCTGTGGTCCCTGAGCATGATCTTGCATTTAGATGGTTTGAATATAGTCGGGAAGTCAGAGGCTAATGGGGTTAGTACTCCTATCCCCTGCCGGTAACATCTCACAGATTCGGGGATGTTATACATATAGAACTGGACCCAGATAGAAGTAAATTTCTTATAATATCCTTTAAATAAAGAAATTCATTTCAATCTACTAGATGGTCATATATGGATTGATCTGAATGTTGAGTGTACTTCGAACTCCTACATGGCAAGCTATGTCATTTGATTTAAAATATTAGGTTGGTGTAGCAATCCCGACCAATGGCTACGTACTTTGTGGACATGGTTTGGTTTGTAGCTAGGGAAGTTTTACAAAGATATGAAGTTCACTTCTTTCTGCGAGAAGTATATGAGTATATTCCTTAAGGGTTGATTCGGTACTTGAATGATTAGAGCGCTCAAGTCTTTCTGTTACAAATAGAAAGATTGATTTCATAATGGTTTTGAATAAATCATTCATTAGAGAATAAATGGTACTTAAGATTAAAAATAATTAAAGGTGTATAATGGAGATTATGACCCGACTCTAATTATGAGATACTCGTGAAAGGCTAATCCGTAAGTAATGACTTTTCGCTAGACACAGACGTAGCTTGCCTTATATTATTTATCTACGACAACGAGAGTGTAGCTTTGGGTTTTTCAGTAGAATAACATAAAGTTAATAATTTGGAATATTTAATTAAAGAGTTTAATTAATATTTTTGGATTATTGTAGCTCGGAACTTTAGGTCCATTTGGTCTCTCTGCTAGCTCGATATTCTGTAGCAAATTAAGTATAATTGGATAGTCTAATTATATACTCACATATACATATATTATTAATATTATGTTTAATAATATTTTTTGTCACACTTGAAACTATATATTATTTTTAATATATGATTTTCATAATAAACGATTCTATGATAATTATTTATATGAATTATTTTATTAAATTATATTTTATAATTTAATAAAGATTTGGATTAATGAATTTCCAAAATTGCACTCTCGAAATTCTTGGTTTGGAATGGAAGTTACATAACTTTATTTTGGCAACAATCTTGTGTCTTTATGAACACATTAAAAATAAAATTAATTTCTTGCCACCAATATGCCTATGGTCAAAATTTAGCAAGGGGATATGAAGGGTTTTGTTTATTTTTGGGACAACCTAAACCCCAGGTATAAATGGGAAACGTATTTTCCATTTATCATAACCTAATCTTTCCAAACCCTAACCACTTTCTTGATTTTTCAAGTTCTCTCAAAAGTTAAAAGAAAAACAAAAACAAAAAAAAATTTGTGACAAAAAATTTGATTTCTCTAAAAGTGTCAAGAGATTTTGATTGTTCTTTTGAGTTAATCCCACTCTTATTTTTTTTTGGTAGCGAGTCATAGCACGGAAGACTTTTTGGGCCTCAACGCGAAATCTCTTATCCCTTCTCTTGTTGTACTCGGCTCCTTATAGCCTTGTTCAGGGCTCGATTTGTGTTATGTTTTTACTCAAAATTTTTGGGGACACTAAAGGCTATATTTTGGAAATTTTGAGATGTTCTGGACTCAAAATGTTGGCCAAAATAGTGGCAGAAAAATCAGCAAACAACCAGCACAAAAACAGTGAGATGTGCGAGCTTAAATAGTGTTTTCAGTGTGCAAAACAATCCATTTTTTTGGGTTGTTGTTCGGGCTATCAGGGGGATGTTGAGGGCTGGCGAATTATTTAAAATCAAAAGAAAAACAAGTCCTAAAGGGCTGGTCAGATTTGGCTAAGAAGGGGTAAAGGTAGAAAAAAATTTCAAGGTTGATCCCTGTGCCTAACACGTTTCCACCACGCGGAAAACTCGTTTCCTTCAATTGGTATCAGAGCGAGGTTGAAAAGTGTTATTAACCCTTCTTATTTTTATTAAAAAGGTTTTTTTATTATTTATATGTGATATAAACTATTTCATACATGTTGTGATGAGTAGGCACAAATCTTATGTTCATATAACGAATGTTTATTTTTAAGTTTATGTGATAAATGTATTGCATTGGTCGTAAATTTTTCCTGCCCTTATTTTTATGTTATTTTTTTTTTAATGTAAGGCCATAAGGCCAATTTATACAAGTGTTGTAAATATTTTTCCTAATGTAAAATTGTAAGTTTTATCAATATTTTCAATTGAGGAGCCGATGCCGCCAAGGATTTAACACCACTCCATGGAGCAAGATTTGAAGACCAAGAGATGCAATGGTAAACTTTTGTACTAATTAGATTAGTATAGGAAAAATAAGAGCCCAATCAATGCAATTTTATTTTATGTTATATGTATGTTTAATTCGAAATGTTTGAATAACAAGTCATATAGTTGAGGGTGCCTATTCTTGTATTTTCACATAATATAATATATAATAGATGCTTGGATATTCTAGTCATAAAATTTAGTTTTATGAAATTTAAAAGAGTTAAATTGGAATATGATATGCATGAAAGCAAATTAATAAGATTAATGGTTTAAAATTGGAAAATAAATATGGGCTTTATAAGTGCATTATATTTTCCTTGGAATATCGGATGGAAACCCGAACGTAAATTCCATAGTTGATTTCGAATGGACGGCTGTGTGGTCTGCACTCGGGACATAATTTCACATACCATTGGAATTTATAAAACATTTATTTTAATTAAATAGTGTAATTAAAATTTTGTCCCTTTTGGATTTCTAATTTTAAACTTGTTAGTGAGCTAAATAAGTATGTGGCTTAACTTGAATAATCTCATTAACCCCAATTTGTCTTTTCTTTCTTCTTTGGTGTGGTCTTCGCGAGGGAAGAGGCAAGGGGTAGCAGTCAAGCACGGGGTAGAAGGAATAATCAAAGAATGAACTTGCCCTTCTTGAATGAACTATATAAGATTATATCCGTAGAGGGAATGTGCTTCCCCCAGGGAGGTACCCATTCGATTATTGGTTAGTACTAAGTAAACATGTAACTGAACATGAAATCATCTTATAGCCTTATTCGGGGCTCGATTTGTGTTGTGTTTTTGCTCAGACTATTTGGGAACACTAAGGGCTATATTGTGGATATTTTGGGAGTAGTTTGGACTCATTATTTTGTCTAAAATAGTGGCAAAAAAATCAGTGAACATCTAGCCTAAAATAGTAAGTTATGCTTGAGTAAATGGTATTTTCGGTGTGCAAAAAAATCCAGTTTTTTGGCTGTTGTTTAGCGCTGTCCGGGGGATGTTCGGGTTGGAAAATTAGTCAAAACCAGAAGCAAATTAGTCCTAAAGGGCTGGTTAGATTCGGTTAAGAAGGTGTAAAGATAGAAAAAAATTTCAAGGTCGATCCCAGAGCCTAACATGCTTCTACCACGTGGGAAATTATTTCTTTCATCCTCAAGACTCTTAAAGGTACTGAGGATAAATTTATTGTTTACGGAAGCGGTGATTTGTAGGATATACAGATTCTGACTTCCAGTCAGATCATGATGAAATAAAGTCTACTTTAGGTTTTATATTTACTCTTAATATTTTCGTAGTCTATTGCTAAAGTTCCAAGTAAGTATCTACAACTGATTCTACCACTGAAGCGGAATATATTGTGGCATCCGATGATGCAAAAGAAGTTGTATGGATTAGGAAATTTATCACAGAGTTGAAATTTGTCCCAAGCATTGAGGATCCGGTCCCCTTGTTTTGTGATAATAGTGGTGCCATCACACAAACAAAAGAATTAGGAACACATTAAAAGTTGAAGCATGTGGAACAAAAGTACCACATTATTCGTGAGATCATTTCTCAATGAGATGTTATCATATGTAAGATCTCTCGAGAGGAAAACATATCATACCCACTTCAAAGGCCTTACCTCCGAGAATATATGATAGACAAGTGAAGGCGATGGGTATTAGATACCATCAATATTGGCATTAGAGCAAGTGGGAGAAATTGTTAGAGTTAGTGCTCGGCGTGTTAATTTTTGATGTATTTATTAAAAATACGTTATATTTTTATATTTTATTATGAATAAAATTTAGTACTTTCATCGATGTAATCTTTTGTTTAATGGTAAAGGCGTAAATAGTCCATAGAATGAGTTATTGTTTGTAGCTGCAAAAGCGTCACAATGGACACTAAGAAACATCACAACTTGATTAATTCTTAAAATAGTTCATATTTAAGGTGTATGAGCGGAGCGGGGTTTACCACTATGCCTATGATGCTGGTGATCACTACATTTTTGGTCTCGCAGCCCGTAGAGAGAACGAACAGATTCATGGGGGACCTAACCGGATAATATTAGAGTCTCCACCCAGCAAGGGACACTTTGAATAATTTAAGGTCGTACTATACCCTCGTAAGGCCTGAACATAAACTCATTTAGGTGTGGAATGGTCCTTTATTGATGCCAATATAATATTTATGCTCGAATGAGGTATTCCTATATCTTATAATGCAATCACACACAAATCAATTTATATAAGACACAATAGCGCAATCATGAATTATAAAAGCAATAAATAAGCATCAATGAATTATTACAACATTCATAAAATAAAAATGAAATGGATCTGGACAAGCATCATACGATCCTAGCCTTGGCGATGTCGATCGGACATGGCCATAGTAGGCCGCACATAATATTCAAACTCTTCCCGGACTTGAGAGAAGTCTGGATGGGCATATCACGTACTCAGAGGCATAAAATCACAGTGATAACATATAAAATAGCATGATAGACATTAAATAACAATGATTCGAATAATGATACAATACAAGTTCCAGGAATGATAAATGAAATACAACAAAGGAAATCAGATAGGCTAAAACCTGCAGTTATTGGGTCTGACCTCATGAGGTCTGGCTGGATATAATAGTGTATGTCCGACCAGACTTGGTTAACGTCTGGTCGGATGTAACATCCCCAATTCGAAGATGTTATCGAGAAGGGATAGACCATCATATCTCTCTGAGCCTCTAACTCTCTGAATACTTCTAATCTTATTTCATATATAAACTCAGCATGAGACCATTTCCTAACTCATCAACATAAATGCATACCACTTTTAGTTCTAAGTACTCAATTTTATTGTACATTACAACTTTAACAGTAGCCACCTATAACGTATACATATTTAATCTTTACTATACAACATATATATTTTACATGACTTTCCTTGCTTCTGCCTGAACTAAAATCTGACTTTGACTTAACCTGGTGGACCGAACACCCTAGTGCCTACCATTAGTACCCATCCTTCCGAGCTCGTACTCCGGGTAAACCTCTAAAATAAGAAACAGAGAGTGGGGGTTAGATCATTTGAACGATCTAAGTGAGTGGATGATTAAAACAAGAACTGATGTGCTATTATGAGAACTCTTGGTTTAAAATGAGACTGTCACCAGAAAACCTTATTTTTCTAAAAACTCTTTCCTTATCTGAAGACGCAACTTTTCCTACAAAACCTTTCTGAAAAATAAGCTTTCCTGTCTGTTGGACAAAATGACCCATAGCGTCACCATTTGCACAGATCATTGTGTTGTTGTAGCAAATTAACTATGTGACAAGGAAATTGCACTCTCATCATTTGTGATTAGATCACCATAGATATATAAATGAAGAGAGGTCCCTATGATTAGTTCCTGGACTGAGAATGATATGAGACAGTATCAGTCCCCGAAGGATTAATCATTAAATATCCCTAGCCGGAGTATTATCGAGACTGGACATTGATAATGCAGAATAGGCTAGTATTGCACTTGTGCGCATTGTGAGGGCACAACGGCATAGTTCTCATATATATAGTATCAGATACTTATGCAAGTGCGATAGGAGGTCGTGTTTCACCGATGGTACGGGAAACAGCTTCGCTCTGGATAGACCCCTTGGAATCCCATTGGTATTATGACTATGCGTCTATGGGAGGCCGAAATCAAGGTAGGTGTGTATAGTCTTAACCTGAGACTTACATCGCTAATACTTGCGATAATCGGTAGACTTTGTCTTGGTGGTACAGGGCTTTAACCGGTCTGCGTACACCACTTATGGGTTTATCAGAGAGTCGTAGTGTATTGGTTGTGATGTCAAGATGGAAGTATCACTTCAGTCATAGTGGAGATGATGTCACGCAGGATACGGTATTAGTGCTCTTAAGTGTTGCGCAACCATCGGGATATTATGACTAGGTCAGTCATATCTGATTATAGAGACTAGTTACCAGACATCCGACATGTGCTTCGGACATGGCAGACACTTATCCATCCCCAACCCTAGCACGTGACTATCCGATACTGGGCCGATATACACAATACTACGGTATACTACGCTTGATACAGATCTATATATATTCCTGTAAGAATATTTCTGGAGAATTGGGGAGGCATGGCGCTTTGCTAGAAGCCAACCTTGTCTTGTAAATCGGTATAAACATAGTACGCGATACTTACGTGTTCGGATAGTCCGACTACCGTATTTACTGCCAACATATACGGAGATCTCATGGGTCGGTTCCTGAAGATTCACCGATGACGTATGACTCGCACTTTAATTAATCTGGATTAATTCGATGATAGAGAAAATTAATCTGGGATTAATTACGGAGATATTTTATCTCGGATAAAATATCATTAAAGAGAGAGAACGATTAATTTGGAATTAATCGATAAATTAATATATTCGATATATTATAACGAAATTAGATTTCGACGCGGAATTGAAATTAGATTTTAATTTGGGCGAACGAATTATTTAGAATTAATTCGTTAGCGACGTGAATAGTGAATTCGCTAGGCGTAATCATTTAATTACGACGCAACGAAAAATTCGTTAATTTGGAATTAGCGAACCCGAGCCCGGGATTGTTTACGAGCGCATTCGCATTTCGAATTCGAGTGTGGCACGCAAGTCAAATCAAGCGTCAAATCGCAAATCACATCAAACGTCGAATCACATGTCACTTTGAGTGATGTGACCTTTGAGTGTGATTGATGTGATTTGATTTGTGGTGATTGACAAGCATTTAATGCTTGCTTTATGGAAATTAAAGAAATGGAAAATGGTTTTATTATATTTTGGAAAATTATATAAACCTTTTACAATTTTTTTATTTTCCCACCATTCTCTCTCCCCATTTACGGTATTTTGGCTTTTGGAGCCAAAAAGCTTTTCTTCTTCTTCTCTCTCGGTCTTGGACCGTTTTTCTCTCTGTTTTTTCTGGTTTTCACCGAGCAAGATGGAGAAGCAAAGATCTTGTTGCAAGATCTATGTGCTAGCACACTCATGGAGGAATACAAAGGTGATAGGGAAGCGAGTTCGTGAGCTTGGAAGCTTGAAGCTTGGAGCTTCAATGGTGTCCATCAATGGGCGAACCTTGGGAGAAGCCGAACCAGTCACCACTGTGCAGCCCCTACCACGCGCAGCTCACTGCGAGCAAGGGAGAGCAGTTCGTGGTCATCTTCGTTGCTTCTCAACCGATCCATGTGAGTTTTTCCGCACCTCATATGGTTGTATTCATACTCGTTTATGCATGATATGATCCTTGGGACTTGATTGAAACTCAACAATGGTATCTTGAGCCATTGTGCATAAAACAAATTTAGGGTTCTTGAGCAAAATTTGGGGCTTTTTGATTTAAGCATATTTTGACCAATTGTTTGTTTAAGAATGCTTGTATATGGATAACTTAGAGTTTATGTAATCAATTTGATGAAAAATTAATTGGATTGATTTCCCCAATTTGCTTAATGTTGGCCAAAACTTTAATTTGGGTAAACTTGATTTTGAGCATGTTTATGAAATTGGATGAATTAGAATGCTTAAATATTGTTTAATTGATGATTGATTAGATCAATTTGATGAAAAGTGTTTGGAAAATTTTCCCCAATTTGCTATTGTTGGCCAAAATTGAATTTTGGGTAAATTTGATTTTGAGCATGTTTAATGAAATTGGATGATTTAGAATGCTTAAAGTATGTTTAATTGAGGATTGATTGGATCAATTTGTTGAAAATTAGTTTGGAACAATTTTCCCCAAATTGCTCTGGATGGCCGAATTTGGCAAGCTCCCTAATGTCTTGGATTTTTGATTTTTTGTTCATTGGATGACTTAGAAATCATTTGGGGATGTTGAATTTATGTTTGATTGGGTTCAATGGATTGAATTTGATTTGGGCATTTTTTCCCCTTATGGCCGAGACTTTAGCATGTATTAATTGGGTTTGAATTTGATCAAATTATGTTGGACATGATTAATTGATGTTAAGCATGATTAATTGGACAAATTTCATGTTTTGGAAACTTTGATTTGGGTAATTAATAATGCTATGCACTTTGTTTAATTGAATTGTAAAATTGGATTTTGTAATTTAATTATAATGGGCCTTAAAATTGGATTTGGGCTTTTAAAGTTGTTATTCGGTTTATTGGACTTTGTTGTACAAAGTTGGTTTAGACCAAAATTGGTTGGATCCAATTAGGCCCAAAACCGCTTCCAAAAGGCCCAATGCGACTAATGAACCTTTAACGTTTAATTGGGCCTAATGGGCCTAAATTAATTTATGGGCTTATGGGGTAACTCCCGGATTGGATTTTGGTTATTCGGTTTGACCCGAGTTGACCAAAAGTCCACGCCTCAAGAAATTAATTAAAAGACCATTGGACTTTAATTAAATTAATATTGGATATTAATCGGGCTTTGAGACCCGTAACGATTAAATTTGGAATTTAAGTCGTAAAGGTTTATTTTATAAAGTGTAATATTTAATTTGGAATTAAATAATCAATTAGAATTAAATACGTATTAAATTGGATTTAATTATGTAATTTAATTTAATTTGAGAAATCGTACTTTGAGTACGTGTTCGCAATACGAGTTTGACTCGAACAAAATCAATCGTTGTTTGAACATTGGATGATCACTAATTATCAAGATTAATAATTTGATTATATTGATTGATAACATGCTTGTATGAATACATGGTTGTGATGTTTGAATAATGTATATCGGATGGATATTAGTCGGGTGGGGCGATTTTGGAAATTGTAATAAATTTGATTTATTAATTGGACCTGCGTGTCCAGCCTTATCACCTCCTATTCTTTGTATTCTCTTCTCACCTATTCCCCTCAATGTAAATGAGGTTTCTTTAGAAGTGTAGTGTAACGGGTAGAAGTAAATACATGTGCTAGCTTTGGAGAGAGAAAATGAGAGATTTGATCTAGGATCAATGTAAAGTATCCATCCGCATATCATTATTATTTTATCATATGCGCTTTATTATGTGTTTAGAGTGCATGTTTAAGGGTGTATGATGATGAGACCTTAACAAAGATAATTAAAATTGGTAGCCAATTTGCATGCGAAAAACCCTCGTTAAATATCAAGCGTTTATTTTCCTTCCATTGAGTGATTCTTACTCAAGATCCGAGAATGGCAGGGTTGTTGGCCAAAGTCAAGCCCTTGTCCGTCGAAGATGTGTTTTAATCACGAGGCTTTGTTCCATATCGGTGTCGTGTCCAAGTTGTGGTTTGTTGGCCAAAGTCAAGACCACTTCTTGTCCATTGACATTGATTACGAAGCTTCCATGTCAATGGGTCCGCGCTTGACTGGATCACTAGGTTTGTTGTGCCAAAGCCAAGGCCTAGTTGATTCAGAGGAAAAAGGTTAGGGTATACATTCGATGTATAGGCATATATAAGATATATGTTGGGGACTTGGATGTCCACCTACTGGATCTAGGAGTTGGATGAGATCCAATTGATCTTAGAGATCTACCTAGTTAATTATCATAAAATTTGTTGGCCAAAGTCAAGATTGTGTGATATTTAACGGGATCCTAACCCACTAGGAAACACGGTTTCCCGAGTACTCGACAGAGGGTTAGAGGCTCGCCGAAAATAGTGGGAGGCAAGAATTGAATTTGCAATATTCGTTCAATTACTCGCCATACGCGCTCATTCAAATTATTTCGTCGTAATATTAAATGTTAGTTGGACTAATATTTAATTGTTGTTTTAATAAACAGTTGGACTGTATTATACTTGATTATATATAATTGGATTATATTAATCAATATATTTGAATTAATTAATTTCAGTTTACAGTTGATTTTATAATTGGATTATAGTAATCAATGTAATTGAGGTTAATTAATTTGGATTATATTTGATTATATAGTTGGACTATTATAATCATTATAATATATATAGTACCAGTAATCGTTGATTAAATAGTTGGACTATTGTAATCAAGATAAAATTGAAAAGTTGGATATTTAAAATATAATCTGGGATTAAAATATTTTAAATGATTTAATTTTCAAATTGGGAATAAATAATAGGTTACTTTATTTGATAAAATAACTTATTATACCTTAAGCCCAAAATTAAGCAAAATAAGTAGAGCATAAAATCTTTGGAAGATTTATGTGATGATGACTTTAGTGCTTAATTTAATATACTTGTCATAAATCTAATTTTAGATTTAAGAAGTATTAAAATTGCAATTTATAATTCTTGGAGAATTAATTAACTATTCTAGAGGAGATAAAGTCAAAGTTTTCAATTGGCATGTAGCACGAGGTGCACATCGTTTCGATATTCTAAAACCCAAGGCTTGGACTAAGGTTCCTAAATATTGAAAAGGATAATTGACATATACCAAAGTGACTACCATTTGGATATGGAAGACACAAAGGAATTAAAGAAAGGGCGAGGCTCTAACTTTAAAAAATATTTGTCAAAGTTATGTTCACTACTAGTATTGAAATTGGATTTTAAATACTTAGTGTGGTACATAAAATATATGTATTGATGTTCAGAATCCGCTATGAGCTGGATACTGACTTCAAGCCGAGATTTCTCTGCGAATCGGAAAGGGACGAAAGTCACTGTTTCGACCGTAGATACCTAAGTTTAGGAACTACCATTTGGGTGTGTACTTAAATTAGGAACTGTTATAATGTAACTAGTTTGACTAGATTCATTATCTCTATATCAGTGTTTGATCCGTTGCGGATAAAACCTTTATATTATAGAACACTAAGTGTTTTATTATATAAAGATGATATTGAGATAAATACATTAGATGTAAATAACATAATTTATATTTTGAATGTAAATAAAATCTCAAACATATAAAATGACAAATAAATAGCTCAAATTGATTTGATCAATAGAGACTTATTTGTGGCACTGTTGTCTAGGACACAATTTAACGAGACTCGTATATCCACACTTTTGAAGAGTGGGTACTAGGACTGATTTGACTATTCAAATAAGGTCTGCAAATCTAGTTTATTAGGTAAAGTACCTAAAATACTATTTACTTTGTAATAGTAAAAGGGCCACCGATCTGTTAGCCCTATTCATGGTGAAGTAAGTGGGCCCATGTCTAGCTAGGCTAGATGTAGATATGAATATTTCGTGACCTTAACGAATGTGGCATCAC
>SKCR01012473.1:0-12466 GCA_019454045.1 Zanthoxylum bungeanum
TAATAATTATTTGATAATTAATAATTATAAATTATTAAATTATATTAGATATATGATTTAATAAATAAGATATTATTTTAAGATTCCAAAAGTGTTTTTGGAAAGCCTATTGATAGCTTTTGGACGTTATAAATTGAAAAGGCTATTATATCTTTAATTTTATAATTTATTCTTGTCATAATGATGACAATCAATTCTTGATTGATGTTACAAAAATTAAAGAGGCAATTACAAGGGTGGTCGATTTTTTGGGAAGGAGATAGCTTAGGGTTTTGTTTTTATTTTGAATAATATACCCTAAGTATAAAAAGAAAAATGTGATTTTTCTTTTGCTAAGATTTCTTTTCTTGAACCCTAGCCACCTTCTTTTACTTCTTTATTCTCTCAAAAGTTGAGAAAGCTTTACAAAAAGAAAAGAAGAAAAATAAAATCAAAACAAGTGTGACTAGCAATCTCTAAAACGTTTAGGGATTCATTTCGTGAGTCTTGCCCACACAAGTATTCGTTGGTAACGAGTCATAGCTCGGAAGGTCGAGTGGTGGATCCGAACACATACAAATTCTATCGGCAATGCCTTGCGTATGACAAAGCTTAATGACATCTGCAATTGAAGCAGGCAATTGATGAATGCATAATCAGCGTATGATCAAAGGAACATGCACGCGCATGGTTGATGAGGGGAGAGAGCCGAACTGTCACAAGCCATTATATGTTCTAGAATTAATTTGGAATTAAATTAATACTGTTGGGGGTTGTTTGGAATATGAATTTTTAACAGAAAAAATTCTGGATTAAGATGAGGAGGGCAGAAAAAAATTTTCAAGTCCGATCCGTGTGCCTAAGCCGCTTCCGCTGCTCGAGGAAAGCGTTTCCTACAATTGGTATCAAGAGCGAGGTTGAAAAGTGTTCTTAACCCTTCTCTTTTTCATTTAAAGTTTCTATTTTTAATATATTTATATGTGTTATATATATGATATGCATGTTTAGATGAGTGGGCACAATATGATATTCATATGATGAATGTTTTTGTTATTTCATGTGATGAATGAATTTTGCATTTGTCGTAAATTTTTCCGGCTCTTATTTTTGTAGTTGGTTTTGTTTTTGGGATGTAAGGCCATAAGGCCATTGTTTACATTTGTTGTAATTTTATTTTTCCATGTAAAATTTCAATTTTTGTAATTTGGAGCACCGAAGTCGCAAAAGGAGCCAACACTACTTTGAAGCGGGATTTGAAGACCAAGGGATGCCTTGGTGAATCTTATGTACTAATTAGATTAGTATAGGAAAAATAAGAGCTCGGTCAATGCAAAATATTTTTTATGTTATATGTATGTTTATTTCGAATTGTTTGAATAACATGTCATATAGCTTAGGGTGCACACTCTTGCATTTTACATGCCATAACATGTTTTAGATCATTATCATTATAAACATAAAAAATATGATTTTATGTAATTTAAAATGTTTTAAATTAGAATGTGATATGCATGGAAATCAATTAATTAGATTAATTGGATTTATGGTTTAAAATTTGAATTCTAATGTATTGGGCTTAATTGGTGCATAATAAATTCCATTGGTATATAGGATGGAAACCCGGATATAAATTCCATAGCCAAATACGAATGGACGGTAATATGGTCTGCACTCAGGATACAATTCCACGTATCATTGGATTTTATAACGCACTAAGATTTATTAAAATATTTAATTAAAATTTTAACCTTTTAGAATTCCATAAATTTTAGACTTTTAGTGTTCTAATATTTTAAGAGTTAAAATATAATAGCTCACTAATACCACTCTAATTAAATTAGTTTAATTGAGTAAAACTATTAGTAGAGACTAATGAAATGTTAGTGATACAATTTTAAGAGTTAAAATTGGTTAGGTGACTTATGTCAAACTAGTGTAAATAAAAATTATGATTTAGCCGCCATAAATTTATCCACACTAGTTAAAATAAAATATTAGATATTTTATAGATAGAAACCTTAATTTTAAAATAGTGAGTGGGAGAGGGATATACGACAGTGTATCCTGCGATCTCCGTTGTTAGTCCAAAAACGTGAGATTCAAAAGGCGCCTCGAGACGGCTTTGTTTTCGTCCCCCTACGGATGGTGTCTATTTTGGGTCAATATCAGGTTTGGGTTCCGAGAGGATAGGGATTCTAGATGTATCTTGTGAACCGACCTACCCTACAGCGGCACTTCATTCATTAAGTCCAAGAAGCCCGAAATAACGGGTTACACTCACAAAAGAATAATTAACTGTTAATAAAATTCCTTGATCGAATGAAACGTTAGTTGTTTAATATAGGAATAAGAGTTATTCCCGCATATATTAAATTGACTGAGATTGTCTCGATCTATCATGCAAGTACTTGACCTACCCTACGGTGGCACTTACTTGTGGAATGATAGATTTCCGTGGCATAGTAATTCTCTTAGGTTTCTAATTCATTATTCATGGTTCATGCATCATGTTTAATTTTATGCCAAAATTATTTGATGATTTTAATATGCGATGAATGAATATTAAATGCATGTTTATTTTATTTTCAGCCATGGTTTCTCCAAATTATTTCCATACTTTCAAACGATAAATTAACGGGAGAAAACTATGTTAAGTGGAAAAGTAACATGAACGATGTCCTAGTCTGTAAAGACCTAAAGTTTGTCCTGACGGAGGAGAGTCCTCTCGAGCCGGCCAGAAATGCTGGCCAAGCTATGCGCGATACCTATCAGAAATGGGTCGCAGCAAATGAGAAAGCCCGCTGCTACTTGCTAGTAGGGATGTCTGAGGTTCTTGCTGCAAAGCATGAAACTATGGCTCTAACATATCAGATGATGGAGTCATTGCAGGGCATGTTTGGGCAGCCTTCGGAGCATCAACGTCATGAGGCCATGATCTTAGTGATGACCGCTAGGATGAAGGATGGGACATCAGTCCGAGAGCACGTCTTGAGGATGATGACCTATCTCAACACTGCTGAAACCCATGGAGCTCGTATTGACGAGCGTAGCCAGGTGGCCATGATTATGGAAACTCTTCCGAAGAGTTTCCTACAGTTTAAAAGCAACTATGTTATGAACAAGTTGACTTTTACTTTGACCCAACTGCTTAATGAGCTCACCCATTGCGAGTCCATGCTTATGGATCCTCGTAGGTCCGGTGATGAGGTAAATATTGCCGAGTCTTCTAAATCTCCTCTGAGAAGGCTAAAGGTACGGCTATTTGACATACGTAAAGACCTTGCTGAATGTAATTTTACTATGAGAGTTAGGACAAGGGATGCTGTTTCAATAAAACAGTGGGAGTTATCAGTTTTCAATTTTTCAAATAAAAGTTATTTGAATTTAAACAAAGTTGTGTTTGTTCTTGTTTTGTCATGGAAATTTGATTTCTATTTCAAAACTATAGCATGATAGTTATCATTTATCTAATAATAATAGTTATTATTTCATAAATGAATTACATATATGCTAAGGAAACTAGAAGATAACTTGTATGTGTTAAGACTGTTAACACATAAGCCACTGCTCAATACTGAAATGTTTTAGGTTGAGAAACCTAAAACTAAATGGCAAAAGATTTCTCACGATGACACATATCTATGGTGTCTTAGACTTGGTCATATCAGCCTTGACCGGATAGACATATTGATAAAGAACGGAGCCTTAAACCAGTTAAAGCTCGGAACTTTACCAGTTTGTGAATCCCGTTTAGAAGGAAAAATGACCAAGAGACCTTTTACCGGAAAAGATATAAGAGCCAGTCAACCACTTGAGCTAATACATTCGGACATTTGCAGACCGATGAATGTAAGAGCCCAAGGTGGTTATGAATACTTCGTCACATTCATTGACGATTATTCTAGATATGGGTATGTTTACCTAATGCATCACAAATCAGATACCTTTGAAAAGTTCAAAGAGTATCGTACTGAGGTTGAGAACCAATTAGGTAAGACAATCAAAATTCTACGATCGGATCGTGGAGGAGAATACCTCGACAGAGATTTCAAGGAATTCTTAGTTGAGCATGGGATAGTATCCCAGCTCACAGCGCCTGGAACACCACAGCAAAATGGTGTTGCAGAAAGGAAAAATCGGACCCTACTAGACATGATGAGATCTATGTTTAGTTATAGCTCACTACCTAGTTCGTTATGGGGATATGCACTGCAAACTGCAATGCATATCCTTAATGTAGTTCCATCTAAATCTGTTCCTAAGACTCCCTTAGAGTTGTGGAATGGTCGTAAAACTAGTTTATGACATTTCCACATATGGGGGTGTCCAACACATGTGCTGAAGAATAAGACTACAAAGTTGGAGCCACGTTCTCAGATGTGCCTATTTGTAGGCTATCCTAAGGAAACTAGGGGTGGATTCTTCTATAGTCCTGATGATAACAAAGTATTTGTATCGACAATGCCACGTTTCTAGAGGAGGACTAAATGAAGAAGTTCAAACCTCGGAGTAAGGTGTTACTCGAGGAGTTACTTGCTGGTTTGACCAGCACACCACAGTCAAAAAAAGTTGACAAACACATAGCACCTTCGACATCTGAGAGTCAGATGCAAGTTCGTCAGAATGATCTACCACCTAGACGTAGTGGGAGGGTTGTACTGTTAGGTTTTATCTAGGTCTCAAGATCATACAAGCATTGAAATCATGTGTGAATACATCAACGGAGGTAGCGGAATACTCACATTGATCGGTTGAGAGACGCGGCAAGCAACAAAACTTGAAATTCCCCACTGTTTTGGGCGTGAAGATGGTCCTTCGTCAAGCTCCAAGCTTCGTCGAACGGATCCCGCCTCATGGGTGGACTTCCCTAACACCTTCGCAAGTCTCGTAAGTGTGCTAGCACTTGCGTTTTTGTATCAAAAACCACTCATTGCTTCCCATTTGGCTCACGGCAGTGAGCTGTGTTGGAGAAGAAAGAAACAGCCCCTTGGGCGTGAGATAGAGAGAAGGAGAGATGGAGAGAAAAAGTGTTAATTGAATTGATAAAAGATTTTCCAAAAACCTTTATATATTTTCCAAGAAAATACAAAGCATTTACCATTTTATTTATTAAATAAAATCAAATGGAAAATGGCTTTCTCAACCACCAACACTATTCCACCTAAAACCATCAACTATTCATTTCACTTTATCAAAGTGACATGTAGTCTTTCAATCAATCAATCACATCAATCAATCACATCACTCAAAGTGACATTTGATTTGACGCTTGATGTGACGAATGATTTGACGCTTGATGTGACTTGCGTTGCCGCACTCGAATTCGAAATACGAATGCGCTCGCAATCACACTCGGGCTCAAGTTCGCTAATTCCCAATTAGCGAGTTTTCCGTTGCGTCGTAATTAAATGATTACGCCTAGCGAATTCACTATTCACGTCGCTAACGAATTAATTCTAAATTAATTCGTTCGCCCGAATTAAAATCCAATTTCAATTCCGCGTCGAAATCCAATTTCGTTTAATATATCGAATATATTAATTTATCGATTAATTCCAAATTAATCGTTATCTCTCTCTAGACGATATTTTATCCTAGATAAAATATCTCCGTAATTAATCCTAGATTAATTTTCTCTTTCTTCTATATAATCCAGATTATTAATGAGTGCGAGTTATGCGTCATCGGTGCATTATTGGGAAGCGACCCATGAGATCCCCGGATAATTCGGCAGTAAATACGGTCGTCGGAATATCCGAATCACGTACGTACCAAGTACTACGTTCTACCGATTTACGAGACAAGATCGGCTTCTAGCAAAGCACGAAGTCTATCCAATTCTCCGGTCATATTCATCTAAGAATATTTAAGATCTATATCAAGCGTAGTATACCAAGTATCGTGTATATCGGCGCAGTATCGGATAGTCACGTGCTAGGGCTGGGGCTGGATAAGTGTCTGCCCCGTCCGAAGCACATACCGGATGTCTGGTAACTAGTCTCTATAATCGGATATACATGACCTTGTCATAATATCCCGATGGCCGGCCAGCACTTAAGAGCACTAATTCCGTATCCTGCGTGACATCATCTCCACTATGACTGGAGTGATACTTCCCTCTTGACATTACACCCAATACTCTACGATTCTCAATATACCCAGCATTGGCGTACACAGAACCGATTAGAGTCCTAGACGACCTCAACCAAAGTATATTGATTGTCGTAAGCATTAGCGGTGCAAGTCTCAGGTTAAGACCATACACACCTACCCTGATGTCGGACTCCCATAGACACATAGTCATAATACTAATAGGATTCCGAGGGGTCTATCCAGAGCGAAGCTGTTTCCCGTACCATCGGTGAAACACAACCTCCTATCGCACTTGCATGAGTATCCAATACCCAAATATATGAGAACTATGCCGTTGTGCCCTCACAACACGCACAAGTGCAATACTAGCCTATTCCACATTATCGATGTCCAGTCTCGATAATACTCCGGCTAGGGATATTTAATGATTAATCCTTCGTGGACTGATACTGTCTCATATCATCTCAATCCAGGAACTAATCATATGGACCTCTCTTCATTTATATATCTGAGGTGATCTAATCACAAATGATGAGAGTGCAATTTCCTTGTCACATAGTTAATTTGTACAACAACACTATGATCTGTACAAATAGTGACGCTATGGGTCATATTATCCAACAATCTCCCACTTGGCACATAGCCAGTCACTCAAGTGTCGAACACCCGAACTATGTACGGTTCGCTCAAATTGCTGAGAAAAGGTTTTCGTCAGCGGATTTCCAAGATTATCGTCTGACGCAATTTATACGATCATCACATCGCCACGATGTATGATCCGAATGAATCAGATGATATAGAAGTATATATCTGGATCGTCGATGAGACCTTTAATTCTTTAGCCTTGTGTTGACGCCTAGCTCAGCTGCTAACAGAACTATATCTAATCTAATTAGATTTATTATCGACCCAAATGGCTTCTATTGCTGCCTCAGCTGCAGCAATAATCCGCATTTGTTGTTTATTCGGCAACAGTATCTTGCTTGGAAGATTTCCAGCTCACTGTCCCGTTATTCAAACTTTATAGTACCGCAGTATTTAACTGTTTGGAAACTTGCGGTAGTGATCCCAGTCACTTCAAGTTCTCCTTCTCCATAGTTTAAGACAACATCTTTAGTTCTCTAAGATACTAATAGATGTCCTTAACTTTAATCCAGTGACTATCACTTGGATTGTTCTGATTGTGACTCCATATGCTCAAAGCGTATGAGACACCATATCAAGTACATTTTAAATGTACAATTTCCCAGAGAGTGTTAACAACTCCAAATCTATCCCAGTAGATCTTTATTCCTTGAATAAAGGTTGTTACTCCCCAGAATTCTACGGAGAATTTCTATGAAAGCCAAGCTTTCACCAATTGCTTTATGGGAATTTCCTTGTCAGTGCACTCCCACTAACCTCCTTATATACACAAGAATCATTTCGTTTTGAATCAAATCATTAACCATTATGATTATTTCAAAACGACAGTTCCAAGAACCTTATGCTTGCTTCAATCCATACATGGATCGAATAACCCGCAAACCTTGTTTGTCGGTTATACAAAATCGTCAGGATGTTGTAAGCATCCTCTAAGAGGTTTCCTTTTCAGGAAAGCGATTTTGATCATGAACTGACACATTTCATAAATGAAATATGCAGTATCTACAAGCATCTTCAAAATGGATTTACCATGGCAACAGGTAAAAGGTTGAACCGTAATCAACACAATGTTGATAACGATACCTTTCCGTCAAAAGCCTAGCTTTGTACGTTGGTATGTTGCCATCCATGTATGTCTTCCTTGAAGACGTTTACTGTACCAATAGGCATAATGCCTTGCGGTACAACAACTAGTATCCAAAATAGTTGTTATACATGGAATCCATTTCGGACTCATGGCACTTTGCCATAATAGGGAGTCGATACCTTGTATCACTTCCTCGTACGTAGTCGGTTGGTATACCTCCATAAGATTTACATCTTTAAGGGGTTACTTCAGAAACTCATACCCCAGGTTGTTTTCTGATTTTCTCCGATCTACGCGGTTCTTGTGTATTTGAAGATTAATGGTTTAGTTTCATCCTTGATGAACTATTTGTGTTCCATTAAGGACTTCGTGCCTTGAACAGTATTACTTCGATTTTCATCGAGTATGACTATCCTCCCACTGACCACTGCATATCGGTGTTCCTCTTAGGAAAACCGCATGGTGAGCAACAATCATATTGTTCTCATGTGAGATTTATAAGTACTATACTTATGGTTTCCCTTAGGATAACCTATAATTGGCACTTATCCAATTTGGGTTTTTAGTTTGGTATCATCCAAACGTTATGCCTGGCATACCCAAATTATTAGGAATGAGAAACCCTGTTTCTTTCCTGTTCATATCCTATATGATATCTGTCAAACAGATTTATATGGAACCTTATTCTAAATAAGTTTTGCACTGTTAATACATATCCTATTGAAGGAAATGATAGCTCAGAGCGACTCGTGATAAACCTTGTCATGTCCAACAAAATTCGGTTTTCGTTCGGACACACCGTCTAATTGACGTGTCTCGGGAGGAGTCCTTATCTGAAAGAATACTATACTCTTTCATGTATATTTGAAACTTACTGCTTAAGTATTTTCCATTACGGTCTTACCGTGACGGCATAATACTATAGTCGATCTGTTTATGTACTTCATGTCGAAACTCTAATAGTTTCCGATCTATGTTCTTCAAAAGAAACACATAACCATAACGTGATGCCACATCCGTTATGGTCACGAAATATACATGTTCACATCTAGCCTAGCTAGATATGGGCCCACTAACTTCACCATGAATAGGGCTAACAGATCGATGGCATTTTCACTATTACCAAGTAAATAGTGTTTTAGGTACTTTACCTAGTAAACTAGATTCGTAGACTTTATTTGAATAGTCAAATCAGTCTAGTACCCACTCTTCAAAAGTGCGGATATACGAGTCTTGTTTAATTGTGTCCCAGACAACAATGTCACAAATAAGTCTCTATTGATCAAATCAATTTGAGCTATTTATTTGTCATTTTATATGTTTTGAGATTTTAATTATATTCAGAATATAAATTCTGTTATTCACATCTAATGTGTTTATCTCAGTATCATCTTTATATAATGAAACACTTAGTGTTCTAGAATATAAAGGTTTATCCACAATGGATTAAACACTGATATAGAGATAATGTCTCTAGTCAAACTAGTTACATTATAACAGTTCCTAATTTAAGTACACACCCGAAGGGTAGTTCCTAAACTTAGGTATCTACGGTCGAAACAGCGACTTTCGTCCCGTTTCCGATTCGCAGAACAATCTCAGCTTGAAGTCAGTATCCTGCTCAAAGCAGATTCTGAACATCAATACATATATTTTATGTACCACACTAAGTATTTAAAATCTAATTTCAATACTAGTAGTGAACATAACTTTGACAAACATTTTTAAAGTAAGAGCCTTGCCCTTTCTTTAATTCCTTCGTGGCTGCCATATCCAAATGGTAGTCATTTTGGGATATGTGATGAGTGGTATTTATATCACTATTTCCCACTCATTTAACTTAATATTTTGTATAGTTTCTTGAGTTTTGTGAACGTTTTGATGTGTTTTATTGTTATTTTGCAGATAAATAAAGTTTGGACAGCACTGGAGGCAATTTGGGGCAAAACCGGAAAAAAATGCGTCAACAGGAATATTTTCGTCTTTTGCGCGTCGCGACGCTGGATCATTGCGCGCCGCGACGCCCAGCATGCGCCGGATTTGCTAAAGTGCGCCGGGTCAACAGGTCAGAATTTGAGAAGTTTGACTTTGCTAACGTGCGCCTTGACACGCGTCACCACCACAGAAGATCCGCTAACGTGCGCACGCCACATCATCATGACGTCACCAATGACGTCATGAACAGTGCCACGTCACCAATGACGTCAGCATAATAATTGAATCTTAGCCGCCATGACACGTGTCGACCTTATCCTCTTATCCGAATCGCTACGTGTCAAGCTGTCATCGTGCCACGTCGACAAATACAGCGTCGCGACGCTGAGGTCCTTGGCGTCGCGACGCGCGAACAGTGAAATTTTTGCCTATAAATTCAGCGCGAAATTTCAGATTTCAACACACCTCTCTCTCTCTTGAATTCTCTCTAAAGAGAGAGTTTCTCTCTCTAGAATTTTTTTTTTTTTTTATTTCTTAGTTTTTTTTAATTTTTTAGTTTTGTAAATAGTTTTAATTACGTTTTGTAATAATAGTAATTTAATTTTTACTTTTTACTTTTTACAGTTTTTACTATTCACCATGTTGAAGTAATTTCCTCAGCTAGGGTGAAAGGTAATTCTTCTACTATTGCTATTTAGATTAATCTCCCTTAAAAATAATATATTAACTATTTAAAATATTGACTTAATAAGGGATACCTCTATATTGGTCGGTTGGTAATTCATTTTTAATCTGGTTTAAACCTAACTAATCAAGGATACCGCCAGACTGGTCGGTTGGTAAATTTATTTTTGGTTCCGCCTTAATGGCTGGTTGGACTTAATTTGACTTAATCAGGATACCGCCAGACTGGTCGGTTGGTTAATTTATCACAAGTTTATATATTATTTTATAGGAGATATCTAAATTAGTAGTAGTGAAAGTAATTCCTTTTACCTTAGCATTTTATTTTATTGTAATTTACTTTTCAGCTTTTACTTTATGTCTTTTACTTTTATGTTTTTACTAGCCCTAATTATGTGTTAGTTATCTGGGGTTGTGATGATTTTTAATATCACCGGTTTATAAGAGGTTATTTTATAGTTTGGGTAATTTAAAGATTTATTTATTAAGTCTTAAGCTTAATGCTTCTTGTTGTCTGATCACCAATAAGATTGATATGGTAAATCTAAAATGAACTAGACATAGGGATTTTAGGTTTCAGCCTTAGACTTAATAGCCCACGATCTTCCTTGAGGATAGATAACCTTTAATAGATTTCCTTACAGGATAGGAATATACCTGTCGGGCGGGGGTAGCATAATTGGAACTTAAACTTAATGAATCCAGATAATTTGGTTGACATAGACATATGGTTCAATTGGGTTAAACTGGGTATTTGTGTCTGACCATCGACAGAGGCTTACACATAATTAGTTTTCCAGATCAAGTAAACCAAATAAAAAATCATTACCCAACTTTAAGATAATCACTTCATCTTTTAAATGATATTAGAATGATTCACAACCCTGGATCTTTGTGTCTTTTATTTTCTTTAGTATTTTCTTTTATCTTTTTATTTATTTATTAGCAAATCTTTAATCAACCAAATCAATCAAGCAATCAATTCTATTCTCCCTATAATTAGATATTTGTAAATAAATAGATTCACAATTAATAACAACAGTAAGAATTAAGTCCTCGTGGGATCGATATTTTTATACTACTTGAACGATACGTGCGCTTGCGTTATACGTGTGTGTTTACGCCGGTCAAGTTTTTGGCGCCGTTGCCGGGGACTTATATTTCTTGAGTTGTTAATTTTGAAGCTATCTAATTTACTTGTATCTAATTTCCTTTATTTTTATCTGTAATTTTTATTCCTTTCTTTTATTTCAGGTGGTTAAAAAATGGAACAATACTGGGAGATTGAGAAATTAAGAGCCCTACAAGAAGATACACCCGAAATCTGGGAGCAACAGTCCGGTTTTCTGAGGCCTGTTGTCCAGCCCAATGATTATCACTGGATGCCAGGATCAAGTAATATTACATTTGCTAATCAGAATGCAATGGAGAGATGTGAGATATGTGACGGTAACCACCCAAGTAATTATTGCGAGTACAACTACAATCCAGGGTGGCAGAGCTATCAAAATCCTTCATGGTACGAAGAACCATCATATTTTCCATCTTATCCACCATCCACCTATGATTTTTATCAAGAACCAGAACAATCAGAGGAAAAATCATTGGTTGACATGCTCAAAGATTGGTTCCAGAAACGGGACAAAAAGTTGGATACAATGCTTGAAACATGCCAGAATCAATTTGAAAGTATTCAGAGACAATCAGCATCAATTCAGAGAATGACAGATCAAATCAGACAATTCACAGAAAACCAGAACTATATACCTCAAGGACCAGTTCCAGATGACACTGATGAAGCCTTCGAATACCAATCATTTCAGAATGACACTTCAACAGAGGAGGAGGCTGAGCAGTATCAACAACCAGATGTATCAGTTCAGGAGCCCGAACTGGCAAAGTCTCGATTTGATTTTTATTTTCAGATTCTGACGAGGATGAAGCTGAAACATTTGTACCAACTGCATCAAAAATTGAGGATAGAATTCTGAATCCTCAAAACGAAGATCTTGGAGATTCCATTTTACAAATGTTTGAAGAAGA
>SKCR01012474.1:0-12531 GCA_019454045.1 Zanthoxylum bungeanum
TTTATTTGATAAACACTGAACGACTGACCAAAGATTACCTAATAGATGGTACATCAACCTCAATAGAAATCTTCTTGGGTTGAGTAGCATAGTGATTCTTTGACTGGAGATACGACTGTGGATATACGAGTTATCCTCCACACTTGGATGGCAGTCACGCCACCGATCTATTTAGATTAGACCTCTGCCCGTTCGTTGGGTGTGGACTCATGCTCATGTTATCCTATGTGTATCAAGATATGATCCGTTAGTCCTGTATACAAGGTTTGAATGAAATTAGTTCATTAGCATACTCTAAATCATTTGATGGTAATAATGCCATTCTAGAGTTGCTTAGCTATTCATAAATGACCTAGAATTGTTCTTGAGTTGTTTCATGATGGTGAGACTTGATTGGTGTGGTATTGGATTAATTAAAGTATTGAATTTGTTTATTTGGTGTATTTTGTCAATTTGAAGAAATTGTAAAATTAGGGTTCATAACCCTTTCCAAATTTCGGGTTTTTCATATATGTGATATGTGATTTATATATTTGATAATACATGTAAATTTATTGATTTTGGATTGATTTTGGATTTTTCTCGATTTGTTTGAACAAATTGGCCCAAATCGCAATTAATGAAAACATTGTGACCCTCGGCAATTTGAAAAAAAAGTTGGGGATTTTATTGCAATTTATATTTTGATGTGTTGGACATGTTGAAAATCATTTTAGAACTGATTTGGAATCATCCAAAATTGTATTTGACAATTTGAGGACTAAAATGAACAAAATATAAAATTTATGGACCTCACAGCAATTAATGATAAATCTGATTTTTCAGATAAAAATTCAGTTTTTATTTATTGATTAATTAGAATAAATTGGTTTATTTTAATTACCCAAGAAAAATATTTATCGAAAATTATTTCGGAGTGAAAATACGCGAAAACGGTGAAAAACGGCATTACCGGGTAACGGCTGCCCCAACAGTGAATTGGACACTGTTCGGACAGTCCATGAATTATCTAAATAATTTTGGGGTTGACCTGGGTAGTCCCCATGTGCATTGGTCGATCGGTTTGACCGAAAATGTGTTTTATGCTATTTTACGGAAAAACGTTTTCGCAAAAAGTTTCGCGATGTTTCTATATTATTTATGTCATTATATGATATCGAATAAATTTGTTTAGGTTAAATATGAATGAATCAGCAATATTGGATATTGAATAATTTATTCATAAGTTTAAAAAACTTTAAACTACGATTTCGCCAGAGTCGCGCTCCTTTCGCTGTGCCTCCCTGATATGACCCCAAATATGTGTCCAAACATAATTTATGTTATGTGACACTCGTCCCACAGTGTAACAGTAATTGAGACTTCCGGTCGTTAAACCATCACCATGCTTTAGTTAGCAACTTCAATAAGACCTTGGATCCAACATGAATGTTCAAGATTCTACCATTATCCATATCCCATTCATCATCCCCAACATTCATTAACATCATCATTAGGCATATATATTACTTAAGTCATCACCATTACTTCTAAATCATCATTAGGTTCATCTACATGGCTTATAACATCACACGAATTCAACCATTCAACATCAAACTTAACACACGCATTCGGCCCAACCCATCATCACCAACTTGAATAATCAATTCAATCCAATATACAATATACAATATAATATTACACACATTGATTATAACATAACCAAGCAATGAAAATCAAACTTTCCACCCTCCATAAAATTCGTCCATGCATTAATCCATTACCAAGTTTGATGAATCCAACAAAATGATACCTAATATAGCATTACATACAAGGATTACAACACACCAAATCACAAAAAATAAAGCTTCCAATGCTCCTCAAATTTGGCTATAACTGTTGGACATTATGACCCATATCGTCCCTATTTGTAAAAGACATTGTGGTTTTTGTACAAATTAACTATGTGACAATGGAAATTGCTATTTTATCATTTTGTAATTAGATTATGAATACATATAAATGATAAAAGTCCTTATGATTAGTTCTGGATTAATAAGATATGGGACAGTATCAATCCACGAAGGTTTAATCATCAAATATCCCTAGTCGTAGTATCATCGAGAAATGACATCGATAATGCGGAATAGACTAGTATCGCACTTGTGCGTGTTATGGAAGCGTAATAGCATAGTTCTCATATATTAAGTATTGGATACTTATGCAAGTGTGATAGGAGGTTGTGTTTTCCGATGGTACGGAAACAGCTTTGCTCTGGATGGACCCTGCGGAATCCCATTGGTAGTAATGGACTATGTGTCTATGGGAATCTGAATCAGGGTAGGTGTATTTAGTCTTAACTTAGACTTGCATCGCTAATACTTGTGACAATCAGTATACTTTTGGGTTTTGGTCGTCCGAGCTTTAACAGGTTCTGTGTACACCTCTTCTGGGTATATTGAGAATCGTACTGTATTGGATGTGATGTCAAGATGGAAGTATCACTTACAGTCATATGGAGACGATGATCACGTAGGATACGGCGAACTGGTACTCTTGTATGCTGCATCTATTGGGATAATATGAAAAGGTCATGATTATCCTATTATAGAGACTAGTACCAGAGATCCTATAAAAATGTGGTAAATCGGTAAAAATGTGGTACAGGGTACACACGTGTTCAGATAGTCCGACGACCGAATTTACTGCCAACATGTCCAGGGATCTCATGGGTAGCTTCCCGAAGATTCACCGATGACATATGACTCGAACGTAATTAATCTAGGATTAATTAAAAGAGAGAGAAAATTAATCTAGGATTAATTACGGCGAGAATTTATCTGGGATAAAATTCTAATAGAAGATAGAGAACGATTAATTTGGAATTAATCGATAAAATAATATATTCGATATATTAAATGAAATTAGATTTCAAAGTGGAATTAAATTGGGATTTGGGTTTGACCTATATTGGCCAAAGCCCATGCCTTATGAATTAATTAAAAACCCATTGGACTTTAATTAAATTGACATTGGATGTTAATTGGGCCTTATAGACCCATATGATTGTATTTAGAATCTAAGTCTAAAAGGCACATTGATAAAGTGTAATTATTTAATTTAGAATTAAATACGAATTATTATTGAATACAAGTTAAATCGGATTTAAAATTTTAGTTCGAACCAATTCAAGAATTCTCACTTTGAGTACTTATACTTAAACGGTTGGACTCGCGCAAATCAAATTGTTGTTTGAAAATGGATGATCACTTAATTCAAAGAGTAATTAATTGGATTAGAATGATTTAATACACACTTTGTGTGAATACATGGATGTATTGTATGAATAATGTATATCGGATTGATATTAGACGGGTGAGGGCAATTTTGGTAATTGTTGTAATAAATTTAGAATTATTAATTGGACCTGCGTGTCCAGCCTTATCTCTTGACTCTGACTCTTTGTAATTCTATTCTCAACAATTCCCCTCAATGTAAATGAGGTTTCTATATTGTATGTAATTGGGTAGAAGTTAGAATAGTGCTAGCTTTGGAGAGGAAAGAAAGTGATTTGTTCTAGGAACAATTTGTTAAGTATCCATCTGCATATCATTATTAGTTTATTCGCGCCTTATTATGCTTTTAGAATGCATGCTTAAGGTGTATGATGAGACTATCAAAGATAATAAATTGGTTGCCAATTTACGCGAATGACCCTCAATCAAATATAAGCGTTTTCCTTCTATTGAATGATTCTTTCTCAAGATCAAAGATTGGAATTGGTTTGTTGGCCAAAGTCAAGATCAATATCCATCGCGGATGAGTTTGAACCATGAAAGCTTTGTTCCATATGGTATGTCTTGTGCAAGTTGTGATTTGTTGGCCAAAGTCAAGGTCACTTCTTGTTCATCGGCATGGATTACAAAGTTTTCCAAGGTCAACGGGTCCCACTTAACTGGAATCATTAAGCTTGTTGAGCCAAAGCCAATGTTTAGTGATTCAGAGGAAAAAGTTAGGAAAATAAATTGAATATATTGGCATATACATTGTATATATGTTTCGGACTTGGAGGTCCACCTACCAGATATAGGAATTAGATGAGATCCAATTGATCTTAGAGATCTACCTAATTAAATATCATACAGCTTGTTGGCTAAAGTCGAGTGTGGGACACAGAAAATGGACGACGCATACTGTTATAGGCTCGCGGCCTAGTCAGGAATACGGAGTAGCCACTGGAAACTAACCGGAGAATAATGGAGTCACCACCCGGTGTGAACCGGGAAAATGAGATTTAAGGACGCACCTCACCCCTCGGAAGGGAATACCTCAAACCGTTGGGTTCGGAATGGTCCCTTACTTATGTCACTTGTAATGAAAGGATATGTGTAATAATTTAATCAAGCTTAAGTAACACTTATTTCCAAGAGTATCATGCTTCTAAGTTCATATGCGAAAAATAAAACTTACACCTAAATTTGCATATATCTTACATCTAAGATTGCATGCTTGAAAGTACGTCAAAGTAGCAACGAACAGACTTCATTGGCATATTGTATTCATGGAAACACAATCACACGCTAACCACACAAGCACACATAAAAGCGAATCAAATAATGGCGAACATGTGATTTCATAGACATCTCATACTTATACGTGCGGAAGCATAAACAAATAGCCATTACATGTCCATGCGTAAATAAAAGAGTCAACTAAGTACATAATGCAAAAAGACAATTAAGGATGCAATTAGGCATTAAAGTAAGCATGCTATGACGTGGTGCAACAGAAGATAACTATTATGGAAACACACACACATGTGAGCACTTTTCCAAGTGGTACGTGGAATTGTATCCCAAGTACATACCGCACTACCGTCCATTCAGAATCGGCTACGGAATTTGTGTCTGGGTTTCCATCCGATATAACACAAGAAATATAATCAAATGCTATCATAACATGGATATATGGATTGTAATACGTTAAGCCAAGACTAAGCTAAATGATGCAACCAATGGAATACATGCGCTTTTCATTACGATGCGTACAAAGATAAGGATGACTATATGGGATTTCATAATACATGCGACACAGAGCAATGATGTGCTAAAAGATGAATGCCATGGCAAGAAGCACGGCAAAAACATCGTGGTAAAGGCTTTTAACCCCTCGATATAGAGGACTTTAATCCCACTTATTAAGCCCATGGGAACATAATACAATGCATATATAAAGTAAGGAAAATGATATCGGGCTTCGCGTATCCGATGAACACATCTCACACTCAATCGAATACACCTTATTCGGCGCCGCAAACGCATCATGGCAAATGATTTTAACCTCTTCAATTAGAGGACCTTTCATCGCACTTACTAAGCCCATGCGTAATTAATGTAATGCATATATATGAAAAGAAAGTAAATACAAAGATATCCGGTCCGGCGAAGCATCGTGGTAAAGGATTTTTTTAAAACCTCTTCAATTAGAGGACCTTTCATCGCACTTACTAAGCCTATGCGCAATAAACACAACGCATATATATAAAAAAAGTGAATACAAAGATATCTGGCGCGAAGCATCGTGGTAAATGATTTTAACCTATTCAATTAGAGGACTTTTCATCGACTCTTACTAAGCCCATGCACAATTATCACATACATATAAAATATAAAGACTATAATATCGGCTTCGTATACCCGATTGAACACATCTTACATTCAACCGAGTATACATCAATCGGCGCAGCAAAAACATCGTGTGATAAAGGATTTTAACCCCTCAAAATAGGGGACTTTTAATTAGACATACTAAGCCCATGCGCTCGATCACATGATGCATAAACAAATAACGTGCGGAATTTAATGACAAATAACAAGTAAATCAAAGCAATATAAAACAAAAGAATGTGCCGTTTACTCAAGTGGTACGTGGAGTTGTATCCCGAGTATAGATCATACTACCGTCCATTCGGAATCGGCTATGAAATTTATGTATGGGATTCCATCCGATATACCGCGATAGTTGACACATATTTCATTTTAGGTGTAAGTTTTATCTTTGTGCATATGGATTTAGAAGCATGATACTCTTGAAAATAAGTGTTACTTAAGCTTGATTAAATTATTACACAAATCCTTTCATTACAAGTGACATAAGTAAGGGACCATTCCGAACCAACGGTTTGAGGTCTTCCCTTGCGAGGAGTGAGTGCGGCCTTAAATCTCATTTTCCCGGTTCTCACCGGTGGCGACTCCATTATTCTCCGATTTAGTCCATCATGGCTACTCCGTACTCCCGACTAGGCCGCGATCCTAGAAAAACATGCGTCCCCCAGTTCCTATGTTCCCACAGTCTGGCGACTCTACTGGGGATAGAGAATCGACCCCGAAATATTGTCTTGTAATGTTTGGATTTATGTTCTAATTGACCGTGTCTATAGTGGATAAAATGGGGGTTTAATCAAAGGCATTTTGAGGCCAGGTAATGGTTTGGTGTCTTCCTTCATTCACTACCTTTCTAGAAGGAAAAGCTTTGAAGGCACCTATATAGCCATCTACCTGTAGCCTATTGTGATGGACTAATTTGGAGGACTCGTTGTTTATTCCTGTCACCAAGCGATAAGAGCCTAAGAGGCTAGGGTACTAAAGAGATCCTCGCTCCACCCTCCCTCTGGGGAATCTACAACGGGAAATCCATTTGACAGTTAGTCACACACCATAACTCGTTGGCACGTACTGTAAGGTATAAAAAAGGTGCGCTCACTTGGTCGGTCGAACCCTTGTGTGGGGAGACCTAGTTGTGGGTAATCCTTCACCAGTGAGAGTATTTGTCTACACTCCCGCAAACCCACACGTAGACCGAAATTATATGGCCTATAGTAACTATTTCCTTGTGCTTGTGGACCATCCTCATTTGGATGCAGTTGGACTTTTTTGCCAGAAATGCGAACCTGTTGGGCCATTTAAATTGGGACGAGTTCGTATTCTATGAAAATTAGAGCAAAAGCTTCTGAAATGTTGATGGGGCCACTCTACAGAAATTATCTTTGTATGCTTATGTTTGGGAACATTATCGTTTGGATCCATTCGGACCTTTTGTCATGAGGTATGGGCTTGTTGGGCCATTTCAACTGGGACAAGAACATATCTTATGACGATTGGGCCAAAGGCTTCTAAATATTGATGGGCCATTTTGTGCTTGTGTTCAGAACATTACCATTTGGATTTAGTTGGACTCCTTGCCATTAGATATGAACTCGTTGGGCCATATAAACTGGGACGGGTCACTCCTATGACAGTTAGCCCAAAAGCTTCTAAAATGATAATGGGCCGATTTGTTTGAAAATTTTAATTGATTTAGTATGTTCTATATGTTACATGCATATCATGCACCTCATACATACATACATACATCATGTTAACACCCTCTATGTTTATAAAAGCCATCATAGATTTCTGTTGGGTTAGGGAAGAGGGCAGACTTGTCAAAAGACCGAGCAGCCACCAAGAGTACCGGCAAAAGACCTAACCCAACGGGATAAGAAACTCAATCAATCATGCATGCATGCATACACGTAACATATTTGCATCATTTTTGTGTTTGTTCTGTTTTGTAATAAAAGGTTTCAAAGGAAAAAAAAAACGTCAAATGCAAGCCAACCAGAAGCAGCAACAGTACAATGTCAGTAGTCTTCAGGAATGAATCACATGGGCGAGGCCCATATCAGAAGTATCAGTCTGGGGGAGAGGCCCATATCAGTATCAGTTGGGGGTGAGACCCACATCGGTGTCATCTGGGGGCGAGGCTCGTATCAGTATTAGTCTAAGGGCGAGGCCCATATCAGTATCAGTCTGGGGGCGAGGCCATATCAGCAGTATCAGTTGGGGGCGAGGCCCATATCAGTATCAGTTGGGGGCGAGGCCCATATTAGTATCAGTCTAGGGGTGAGGCCCATATCAATATCACTTGGGGCCGAGGCCCACATCAGTATCAGTCTAAGGCTGAGGCCAATATCAGTATCAGTCAAGGCCGAGGCCCACATCAGTATCAGTTTGGGGCTGAGGCCATATCAGTATCAGTCAGGGCCGAGGCCCAAATCAGTATCAGCATGGGGCGAGGCCCACATTAGCATCATTTTAGGGCCGAGGCCCACATCAATATCAGTTTAGGGCTGAGACCCACATCAATATCAGTTTAGGGCCGAGGCCCACATCAATATCAGCTTGGGGGTGAGGCCCACATCAGTATCAGCATCAGTTTAGGGCCGAGGCCCACATCAGTATCAGCTTGGGGCGAGGCCCACATCAGCATCAGTTTAGAGCCGATGCCTACATCAATATCAGCTTGGGGCGAGGCCCACATCAGTATCAGCATCAGCTTAGGGGCTGAGGCCCACATCAGTTTCAATTTTGGGATGAGTCCCAGGGCCGAGGCCCACATCAGTTTCAGTTTAGGGACGAGTCCCAAGGGCGAACCCACATCAGCATCGGTTTTTGGCCGAGTATGGCACTCCGAAAGTGGAGCATGGTTCGAAAATGGACTACTATCACATCTCACCGAAAATGGCACTCCGAAAGTGGAACATGGTTTGAAAATAGACTACTTTCACATCTCGCCGAAAGTGGTACTCCAAAAATGGAGCACAGTTCGGAAATGGACCAAGGAAGGCCTAACTGATCGGAATATGATACATATCCATGCATACATATCGCATCCATGCAATGTTTGTTTTTTGTTCGCAGGTTTGTAGCGGCAAAGACCATCTCATCAACTAACGGTTCAAAAATGAGCCACATTCTCGCATAGCACGGTTCGGAAATGGACCGCTACCACAACAGATGCCGAAAATGGCACCCCAAAATGGAGCACACATAACAGATGCCGAAAATGGCGTTCCAAAATGGAGCACACATAACAGATGCCGAAAATGGCGTTCCAAAATGGAGCACACATAACAGTTGCCGAAAATGGCGTTCCAAAATGGAGTACACACAATAGATGCCGAAAATGGCACTCCAAAAATGGGGCACATACATCAGATGCCGAAAATGGCGCTCCAAAAATGGAGCACAGTTCGAAAATGGACCACCAGATCAACTCAGTTCGAAGCAGCAGGCAAGTCAGGTGGCAGCTGGCTAGCCAGGTAAGTGTAAATACATTGCATAAATTTGATAGGATTGTCACTGTTACACATTACACAAGTCCCATCGATGTGGGGGCGACTGTTGGCACTGCATTTTTGCATATGAGTCCCTATGATGAGTCTCATCTGGAGACACTACCTTTTAGTCAAGGAAGTTGCGGGAAACGGTTGTCGGAAGGGAATCAGTATTTCGTTAAAGTTTATTCGCTTGTTTAGCTCCAGGCTTACTCGTTGGACCTCCGTTTTAAAGCACCTTTAGCCTAAAAAACCCAGAACCATTTAACCTTGGCCCAAACCCACTCACCAAACCAACACAACACCTAGCCCACCACACTTGGCCCACACGCCCAAGGCCCTCAAAATACAACCCAATTAAATAATATACCAAATTAAATAAAATAATTAATTAAGCCATTTACCAATTAATAAAATATTAATTAAATAATATACCAAATTAAATAAAATAATTAATTAAGCTATTTACCAAATTAAATAAAACATGAATAAAAGCATACCAAATTAAATAAGACATAAAATATAATTATACCAAATTAAAATATTGTAACTTCATAATCCAAAATATCATATACTAAATTAAAGAGATATTATGCCTAATTAAAATCAATCATAACCAATTAAAAATATTGTATGTCTAATCAACACAAACTAAATATAAAAACTTCATAATCAAGCCTAAATTTTTCCCCCCTCCAATCTTGTATTTACCTTACTTGAAACCAAATAAAATCCTCTCTTTAATGCAAAAATCCCTTCCTCTAGCTCTTGTCTATATAAACAACCCAAAACCAAAGCCAACTTCCTCTCCCAACTACAAGACACTCACGGCCAAATACAAAAAAGAGCAAACACCTCCCCTCATTCTCACTCTCATTCACGGCATCAAACAAAAAAAAATATAAAACCCTAAACATTGTTCTCTCTCGGAAAAAACAAGCAACAAAGAAACCTATCTCTCACAAATCAAACAGCCACAGCCACCATGATCCTCTCTCGGGAGCCCCTATAACCTAAACACTACATCTCCCCTCACTAACACAAAACCAATACACACGGCCCTCACGTCCCTTGACCAAACGAAAGCCCCCCACCTCACGTAAACAGCCACAGCCACCCAAAAACACATAAGCTTCCAACGAGAGCAACAAATGCATGAACCTTCAACGCCTAAGACTGCCCTTCACACACCACTCACTGCCTCACGGCAAACCAGCAACCCCCCACCAAAAAGGCATTAACAAATTAGCCAAGACTCCACGTAGCCCTTCAGCCATTCGCCACTTCAACCGAGCTTCCATATCCGCAACATAACCTCAAACGCCATGCACCGTGCAACCCTCAATAAGCCGTGAACCAACCCATTATCCTTCACCAGAACTGTCCCAAAACTGTCACGCAAAACAGCCCAATCCTGCCCCAAAAATAGCCCCCAAAACTGCACTGTAACCACCGAGAAAATAGTCCTTGAAGCAGCCCTCCATTAACCTAAAACAATCACTAAAACAATACCCCAAACGAGAGAAAAACACCTCAAAACAGTCACCAAAACTATCCAGAAATAGTGAGCAGAAAATACATCACAAACAGCAGCAAAACAAAGTCAAAACAGTGGCTTGAGCAGCGAAACAGTGAGGGAAAAGCAAACCAGTGAACCGGGAAAGTTAAGGAGCTTTAACCCTCCCGATCTCCATGAAACGCAAGTCTGAAAGTCGACGAAAAAGGTTAGACCTGAGGGTATTTTCCACATTCGTTTTCTGTTTTATTTTTATTATTCTTTGAGTATTGTTCGCATGATTGTTATGTAAAATGCATGTTGTGGCCCTTGAGTAGATAAATATGCATGGATTACGAAATATTGTATGTTGTAGCCTTGGAATAAAATGAAAGATATGTCAACTCTCGCGGTATATCGGATGGAAACCCGAACATAAATTTCATAGCCGATTCCGAATGTACGGTAGTATGATCTGTACTTGGGATACAACTCCACGTACCGCTTGAGTAAACGACACTTTCTTTTGTTTTATGTTGCTTTGATTTATTTACTATTCGTCATTTAAATTCCGCATGTTACTTGTTTATGCATGATGCGATCGATCGCATGGGCTTAGTAAGTCGGATTAAAGGTCCCCTATTTGGAGAGGGTAAAACCCTTTACCACAATGCTTTGCCACGCGGGTTGATGTGTGTTCGGTTGAATGTAAGATATGTTGATATTATTGTCTTTATTCTTTGTATGCACTATGCGATCGAGCGCATGGGTTTAGTAAGTCGGATTAAAGGTCCCCTATTTGGAGAGGTTAAAACCCTTTACCACGATGCTTTGCCACGCCGGTTGACGTATATTCGGTTGAATGTAAGATGTGTTCAATCGGGTATACGAAATTTCATATAGTTATCTTTATCTTTGTACACATTGTAATGAAAAACGCATGGGCTTATTGTGTTGGACTAAAAAGGTTCTCCATTTGGGGAAAGAAAAGCCTAAAAGGCTACCTTTACCACGATATTTTGTTGGTTATTTCTAAGGTCCCAAGATCAAACAAGACATGAAAACAATGTGTGAATACATCAACGGAGGTAGCGGAATACTCACATCGATCGGTTGAGTCGATTTGGAGACGAATGAAGTGCAAAAACGTACTGCCTTGCTCACCAAACTGCAACAGTCCACTGTCCCTGCAAAACAGAATTTCGGGTCTCAAAACGAAGCTCCAAACTCCGTCGGATGAGTCCCGCCTCATGGGTGAACCTCCCTACCACCTTCGCAAGACTTGTAAGTGTGCTAGCACTTGAATTTTCACCATGAAAACCCACTCTAGCTTCCCTATTGCTCACGCCCAAACTGGTTCAAAACCAGTGAAGAATGGCCACCATTGCCGTGAGAGGAAGAGAGAATTTGAGAGAGATTGAATTGTGTTGTAATTAAAATGATTTACCAAAAATCAATTTATATTTATGCCATAATATTTATTAAATTAATAATAAAATTATGACACAAAACATGCAATGGCTTAGAGTGTCAAACACTCAATTTCCATGCAATAACATTGAGTGCATTTTACACTATCTACATGCAATAACATTGAGTGCATTTTACACTATCTACATGCAATGCATTAGAATGACATGTGTCATGTGGGCCCCACACGTTTCCAAATGAAAGTGGGCCCACGTGCACTCACGCGTTCGGGTTCGATATTTCCGAAATACCGAGCGTACGTCGCGACGTTAATTCAATCGAATTTAAATAAATAATTGCGCCTGGCGAAATTATTATTACGTCGCTAACGAATTAATTCTAAATTAACTCGTTTGCCCGAATTAAAATCTAATTTTTTCCGCGTCGAATATAATTTCGTATAATATATCGAATATTATTTACCGATTAA
>SKCR01012475.1:0-12658 GCA_019454045.1 Zanthoxylum bungeanum
CTTTTTCTTTAGTTTTGACTTTAGCATTTAATGAAAGTAAAAAGAATTGGTAAATGGTTTTTATTAATTTTAGAAATTATAAAAACTAATTACATTTCTTTTTCTTTTCTCTCTCTCCACTCTTCTTTACGCATTTCCATTCTCCCTCTCTTTTCTTCTTCCTCTTCTCTCGGCTTCAAGCCGATTTCTTCACCAAATTTCTGGTTGGACCGAATTTTGAGGAAGCAAGGAAGATGAAGAAGTGCTAGCACACCTTGGGTTTACATAGGTGATAGGGAAACGAATTATGAGCTTGGAATCCGATTTTGGAGCTTGAAGCTTGGAGCTTCAATGGAGGTCTCCCATGGCCGAATTTTGAAGGCATCAAAACAGCCCCAACCGAGCATCACAGCAGCTCAATGGAGTCCAAAACCGAGCTTCAACAAGGAGGAAAATGGATCTTGTTCTTCGCATCCAAAACCTTTCAATGTGAGTAAAGTTTCCGCCTTATTCCTTTGTGTATTCATGCGAATTTTATGCTTGATTTCATGATCTTGGGACCTATATTAGAAACTCAACAGGGATATTATCCCATGCTCAACTAAGAATTCCTCAAAATCTCTATCAAGGTATTCTTCTCCATGATCCGATAATAGAGTTTTGATCGTCTTACCTAATTGGTTCTCAACCTCAACACGATACTATTTGAACTTTTCAAAAGTGTCTGACTTGTGCTGCATTAGGTAAACATACCCATATCTAGAATAATCATCAATAATATTCATAACCACCTCGGGCTTTTACATTCATCGGTCCCTAAATGTCTGAATGTATTAGCTCAAGTGGTTGATTAGCTCTTATACTTTTTTCCAGAAAAAAAAAAATTTTTGGTCATTTTTCCTTCTAGACATAATTCACAGACTGTAAAAGTTTCAAACTTTAACTGGTTTAAAGTTCCATTCTTTATCAACCTATCTATCGGTCAAGGCTAATATGTCCAAGTCTAAGATGCCACAGACATGTGTCATCGTGAGAAATCTTTTGCCGTTTTATTTTAGATTTTTCAACCTTAAATATTTCAGTATTTGAGTAATAAATTGTGTGTTAACGGCCTTAACACATATAAATTATTTTTGGAGTTTCTGTGCATATAGTTAAATCCATTTCTACCAATAATAATCAATTTATTATTAATTGAAAAAAAAAAAACTATCATCTAAAAGTTTAGAGACATAAATCAAATTCATGTGAAAACCAAGAATAAACAACACATTGTTTAAACATAAATAACTTTTATTAAAAAAGCTTAAACTAGAAACTCCAACTGCTCTTGCTGAAAAACATCCTTTGCCCCGACTCTCATGGTGTAGTCACATTCAGCAAGGTCATCCATGAATCAAGTAGCTGCAAAGAAGAACAAACATGATTAGTGGCTCCAGAATCAATAATCCATATGGATTTATCATCATTCACTAATAAAGACTCAATAACAAGTAAATCATATTTACCTGTGGCCTTTTTCTCTTTTAGCTTTGCAAGGTATTTAGGAAAATTCCTTTTCCAATGCCTATCCTTGTTGCAATGGAAATATTTTCCTTCGGGCTTGGCATCCTTGGAGCTTTCTTGTTCTTCTTCATGGGCTTTGTCTTAGTCTTCCCAATTTTTTCTCTTTCTTCTTTGCAGATTTAGAAGATTCAGCAATATTTTCCCCTCCACTGGGCTTACAAGGATCCACTAGCATGGACTCATAATGGTGAGCTCATTAAGTAATTCAGTCAAAGTAAAAGACAACTTGTTTATAACATAGTTACTTTTAAACTACATGAATTCTTTAGAAACAATTTCCATGATCATGATCACCTGACTATCCTCCTCAATACGAACTCCATATGGAGTCATAATCAGGCCAATCCAAGTGATAGTCACTGGATTGATGTTAAGAACATCCTCTAGTATCTTACATGAACTAAGGATGATGTCTTATACTATGGAGAATGAGAACTTGAAGTGACTGGGATCACCTCTGCAAGTTTCCAAACCGACAAAAATGATTATTAGTCGTAATAAAGGTACTATACAGTTTGAATAACGGAACAGTGAGCTGGAAATCTTCCAAGTAAGATATTGTTGCCGAATAAACAACAAAAGCGGAACATTGCTGCAGCTAAGGCAGCAATAGAAGCCTTTGGATTGATAATAATCCTAATCAGATTAGGAGTAGTTCTGTTAGCAGCTGAGCTAGGCTTCAGCATAGGCTAAAGAATTAATGGTCTCATCAACGATCCAGATATATACTTCGATATTCATCTGATTCGTTCGGACATAGCGTGGCGATGTGATGATCGAATAAATCGCATCAGATGATAACACCGCAAATCCGCTGACGAAAGTATTTTTTCAGCAGAAATTTGAGCGAACCGTACATAGTTCGGGTATAGGACACTTGAGTGATTGGCTATAGGCCAAGTGGGAGATTGTTGGAAAATTATGACCCATATCATCACTATTTGTACAGATCATGGTGTTGTTGTACAAATTAACTATGTGACAAAGGAAATTGCCCTTTTATCATTTGTAATTAGATTACCAAGATATATAAATGATAAAGGTCCTTATGATTAGTTCCGGATTGAGATGATATGAGACGGTATCAATCCACAAAGGTTTAATCATTAAATATCCCTAGTCAGAGTATTATCGAGATTGGACATCGATAACGCGTAAAGGACTAGTATTACACTTGTGCGCGTTGTGGGAGCATAACGGCATAGTTATCATATATTTGAGTATATGATACTCATTCAAGTGTAATAGGAGGTTGTGTTTACCGATGGTACGGAAACAGCTTCGCTCTGGATATACCCCTCGGAATTCCATTGGTAGTATGACTATGTGTCTATGGAAGTCCGAATCAGGTAGGTGTATTTGGTCTTAACCTGAGACTTGCACCGCTAATACTTGCGACAATCAATATACTTTGGTTTTGGTCGTCCAGGGCTTTAACAGGTTCTGTGTACGCCTCTTCTGGGTATATTGAGAATCGTAGTGTATTGGGTGTGATGTCAAGACGGAAGTATCACTCCAGTCATAGTGGAGATGATGATCACGTAGGATACGGAACTGGTGCTCTTTTATGCTGCAGCTATCGGGATATTATGACTAGGTCATGTTTATCTGATTATAGAGACTAGTTACCAGAGATCCGATATGTGCTTCGTACGGGGCAGACACAATTCCAGCCCCAGGCCTTGCACGTGACATCCGATGCTGGATCATAATACGCAATACTACGTATACTACGCCTGATATAGATCACATATTCCTTTAAGAATATTTCTGGAGAATTGGGTAGGCACGGTGCTTTGCTAGAAGCCAACCATGTCTTGTAAATCGGTAAAAACGTAGTACTAGGTACGTACGTGTTCGGATAGTCCGATGACCGGATTTACTGCCAACATATTTGGGGATCTCATGGGTCGCTTCCCGAAGATTGACCGATGACGTATGACGCACTTTATTAATCTGGGATTAATTATAAGAGAGAGAAAATTAATCTGGGATTAATTACGGAGATATTTATCTGGGATAAAATATTATTCAAATAGAGAGAACGATTAATTTGGAATTAATCGATAAAATAATATATTCGATATATTATACGAAATTAGATTTCGACGCGGAATTAAAATTAGATTTTAATTCGGGCAAACGAGTTAATTTAGAATTAATTCGTTAGCGACGTGAATAGTAATTTTGCTAGGCATAATTATTTAATTAAATTTGATTTAATTACGTTACAACGGAAAATTCGTTAATTCGGAATTAGCGAACCCGAGCCGGGAGTGTTTGCGGGCCCTCGCATTTCGAATTCAAGTGCGGCCCACAAGTCACATCAAGCGTCAAATCACTAGTCAATCAAGTGATGGAAGTCACATCACTTAGAGTGAAGTGATGCTTTTCATCATTGGTTGATGTGTATAAATGATGGGGTGGTTAAGACTTAAAGTCTTTACCACAATTTTGAATTTTGAAAAAGTGGTAATTGTTTTTGGGTATTTGTTTTTGGAAATCAAATACACCAAAATATATACACATTTTTTCTCTTCCCTCTTCTCTCTCCCTTACACGGTTTTGGAACCCATCTTTTTCCCTCTCTCCCATTCGGATTTTGAAGCCAATTTCCTCTCTATTTCTCTCTCAGTACCGAGCGCAAGAAGAATGAGATGGAAGATTTGTGGCAAAATTTCCAATGCCAGCACATGAAGAGTCATCCAAGGTGATAGGGAAACAAACCCTTGAGCATGGAATCACAACACAAAGCTTGGAGCTTGGAGATCCATCCATGGAGTTGACTGAATTTTGGAGGAGCACAAAACAGCTTATAGTTGAGAGCTTCCTTGGAGGAGAAAAATTTTTGTTGTTCGTCGCATCGCAAATCCGATCTATGTAAGTATGATTCCGCCATACTTCTTTGAGTATTCACACATGTTTCTATGCTTAAATTGATCTTGGGACTAATCTAGAAACCAACAATGGTATCTTGAGCCATTTTGAGCATGAAATATACTTAGGGTAAAATTTGGGTAAAATTGGATTTGAGCATGTTTTGACTAAATTACTTGTTTGAACATGCTTGTAAATGGATGACTTGGAGTTGTTTGTGATCAATTTGATGAAAATGGATTGGATCAATTTTTCCCCAAAATGCTAGGCTTGGCCGAAACATAAGACTACCCTAATGTCATGGTGATTTTTTTTTTTTGATCATTGGATGAGTTGAAATCATTTGGGTAATGTTGATTTAGGATTTAATTGGATTAAAACCGAATCGGACAAAGAAATCCCTAAATTGCTGTGACTTGTAAGCATGAAAATGATTGATTTTTTGATTCAATTGTGTTGGACATAAGTTGATGATGATAAGCATAATTAATTGTGTAAATTGATGTTTTGAAATATTAATTTGCTTAATTAATTATGGCTATACACTTTGGTTAATTTAATTATGAAATTTGGAATTTTGGTAATTTAATTAATTGGGCCAAATTTGGAATTGGGCTTGTAAAGTTGTAATTGGGCTTATGGGCTTGGTTGGGCCAAGTTGGTTTAAGCTAATTGGTTGGATCCAATTAGGCCCAAAACCATATCCATAAAGTCCAAATATGACTTAATGGACCTTTAATTTTAATTGGGCCTAATGGGCCTAATTTGTTCTTGGCAAATAAGGTGATTCCTTAAATGGGCTTGGTATTTGGGTTTGACCCATTGACCAAAAGTCCATGCCTTAAGAAATTAATTGAAAGCCCATTGGACTTTAAATTAAATTGACATTGGATGTTAATCGGGCTTTGAGACCCGTAATGATTAGATTTAGAATCTAAGTCGTAAAGGCCATTATAAAGTGTAATATTTAATTTGAATTAAATAATGAATTAGTATTAAATACAAATTAAATTGGATTTAATATTGTAGTTTAATATAATTCAAGAATTCGTACTTTGAGTACTTATTCTTAAAACGAGTTGGACTCGCGCAAAATCAAATCGTTGTTTGAACATTGGATGGTCATTAATTTTCAATTAATTAATTGGATTAGATTGATTGATAACATGCTTTGTGTGAATACATGGATGCGATGTATGAATAATGTATATCATATGGATATTAGATGGGTGAGGTAATTTTGGAATTGTTGTAATAAATTTAGAATTTATTAATTGGACTTGCGTGTCCAGCCTATTACCTCTTGACTCTGTGTTTTCTCTTCTCACCTATTCCCCTCAATGTAAATGAGGTTTCTTTAGAAGTGTTATGTAATCGGGTAGAAGTAAATATTTGTGCTAGCGGGAGAGAGGAAATGGAGAGATTTGTTCTAGGAACAATGTGTTTAAATATCCATCTGCATATCATTATTATTTTATTTATATGCGCCTTATTATGTTTTTAGAATGCATGTTTAAGGGTGTATGATGATGAGACCTAACAAAGATAATAAATTGGTTGCCAATTACGCGAAAAACCCTCAAAACATATTAAGTGTTTTTTCCTTCCATTGAGTGATTCTTACTCAAGATCCAAGATTAGCACTGGTTTGTTGGCCAAAGTCAAGACCTTTGTCCGTCGCGGATGTGTTTGAATCATGAAGGCTTTGTTCCATATCGGTGTCTTGTCCAAGTTGTGATTTGTTGGCCAAGTTCAAGATCACTTCTTGTCCATCGACATCGATTACGAAGCTTTCCAGGTCAATGGGTTCTGCTTAACTGGGATCATTAAGTTTGTTGTGCCAAAGCCAGGCTTAGTTGATTCAGAGGAAAAGGTTAGGAATATATTGGATATATTGGCATATATAGGATATATGTTTGGACTTGGATATCCACCTACTGGATCTAGGAATTGGATGGGATCCAATTGATCTTAAGATCTACCTAGTTAATTATCATACAATTTGTTGGCCAAAGTCAAGATTGTGTGTTATTTAACGGGATCCTAGCCCACTAGGAAACAAGGTTTCCCGAGTACTCCACAGAGGGTTAGAGGCTCGCCGAAAAATAGTGGGAGGCAAGTATAAATTTGCAATATTCGTTTAGTTACTTGCCAATACGCGCTCATTTCAATTTTTTTGTTCAAATAAATATTATTAGTTGGACTAATATTAATCATTGTTTTAATTAAACAGTTGGACTGTATTCAAACTACTTCAATTATAGTTGATTATATAATTGGATTATAGTAATCAATATATTTGAATTAACCAATTTAAATTATAGTTGATTATATAGTTAGACTATAGTAATCATTATATTAAATAGTACCTAAAATCGTTGATTGGATAGTTGGACTATTGGCAATCAAGATAATTGAAAGATTAGCGTTTAAAACATAAACCTGGGTGAAAATGTCATGAAACGACTTTAATTTTTCAAATTGGGAATAGAATCTCAGGATAGTCCTGGGAACCGAGAAGTTACTTTATTTGATATAGTGACGTCTCGAGCCTAAGCCCGGAGTTGAGCAAATAGTATAACATGATATTTGGAATATTCATGTGATGATAACTTTAGTGCTTAATCTGTTATGCTTACCGCAAAGACTCCTTAATTTCTTAATCAGAATTAAGGATTGGATCATTATAGTATGATATTGAAATTGAAGGATCTTCATAGATCTATCCTTAGATCTTAAAAGTACAAATTGCAATAGAAAACTCTTGGAGAGTTAATGGCTATACTCAAGGAGACAAAGCCAGAGTTTGCAATAGGGCAAAAAGCGCAAGGCGCATCTTACTTCGACATCCCAGAAGGCCAAGGCTTGGCCAAAGGCTTCTGGGTGTGGAAAAGGGGCAAAGGCAAAATCATTATAATCTTCTGGGAAGATATAGGACATATCCCAAAATGTCTGCCTAAACTGTGGCAAACGGGGTCATTGGAAGCGTGACTGCCATATGGACAAGGCATACATGAAGGAAGAGAAGACGGGCAAGGCTCCGACTTCAAATATGTTTGTCATAAACATGTCGCCACTAGTATAAAATTGGATTTTAGATACTGAGTGTGGTACAGAAATATGTACTAATATGCAGAATCTGCTGACAAGCAGGATACTGACTTCAGATGAGATTGATCTGCGAATCGGAAACGGGACGAGAGTCGCTGTTTGGACCATAGAGACATAAGTTTAGGAACTACCCTTCGGTGTGTACTTAAATTAGGAAACTATTAAATGTAACTAGTTTGACTAGAAACATTATCTCTATATCAGAGTATAATCTGTTGCGGATATACCTTTATATTCTAGAACACTAAAGTGTTTTATTTTATAAAATATGATATTGAGATAAACACATTAGATGTGAATAACAGTATTTATATTTGAATATAAATGAATCTCAAACGTATAACATGACAAACAAATAGCTCAAACTGAATTAATCAGTTGAGACTTATAAGTGGCATTGTTGTCTGGGACACATTAAACAAGACTCGTATATCCACACTTGTAAAGAGTGGATACTAGGACAGATTGATTCTATTCAAATAATGTCTCTACGAATCTAGTTAGTAGGCAAAGTGCCTGAAACACCCTTTTACTTGGTAAAAAGTTACAAGTGCCACCGATCTGTTGGGCCTCGTTCATAGTGACGTAAGTGGGCCCATATCTAGCTAGGCTAGAGGTGGATATGAACATTTCGTAACCTTTATGGATGTTGCATCGCATTATGGTTATGTGTTTCTTTTGAAACACGAATCGAAACTTTTGATTAATTTAAAGAGTTTCGACACGAAGTAGATAAACAGATCGGCTAAAGTAAAAAACACCATGATTGGACCATGATGAAAATACTTAAGCAATAAGTTTCTCAAATACTTAAAAGAGTATAGTATTCTTTCAATGAGAACTCCTTCCGGAACACGTCAATTTGACGGTGTGTCCAATGAGAGAAAACCGAATTTTGTTGGACATGATAAGGTTAATCATGAGTCGCTCTGAGCTACCATTTCCTTCAAGGCATACGCATTAAACAGTGCAAAACTTATTTTGAATAAGGTTCCATAAAAATCTGTTTGACAGACTTCATATTAGATATGAACAGAAAAGAAACATGGTTTTCTCATTCCTGAAGATTTGGGAATGTTGGGCATACGTTTGGATGATACCAAACTAGAAACCAAATCGGATAAGTGCCTAAGTTGTGGGTTATCCTAGGGAAACCAAAATATAGTACTTAAAAAACTCACAAGAGAACAATGTAATTGTGCTCACCATACGGTTTTCCTAATAGGAATACCTATATGCAGTGGTAAGTGGGAGGAAGTAAAAATCGATGATGAAAAATCGTAGTAATACTATTCCAGGCACCGATTCCTTAATGGAACACAAATAGTTCATCAATGATGAAACTATACCAATAATCTTCGAATACACAAGAACCGCGTAAGTCGGAGAGAGTCAGAAAACAACTTGGGGTATGGGTTTCTGATCTCACCTCATAAAGATGTCAATCTTATTGAGAAACCGAACTGAATACGTATGAGGAAGTGATACAAGGTATCAACTCCCTATTATGGCAAAGTGCCATGAAGTCCGAAATGGATTCCATGTATACCAACCAAGTTTATACACTGGTTGTTGTACCATAAGGTATTGTGCCTATTGGTACTATATAAGTCTTCAAGGAAGACATACATGGAAGGCAACATACCAACGTATTAAGCTAGGCTTGTAGCGAAAGGGTATCGTTATCAACATTATGTTGATTATAACCAAACCTTTTACCTGTTGTCATGGTTAAATCCATTTGGACATGCTTGATAATGCTGCTTCATTTTTGCATGTTTCATTTTGAAATATAGCAGCAGGAACGTCAAAATCGCTTTCCTTAAACGGAAACCTTTGGAGGATGTTTACAACATCCTGACGGTTTTGTCGGACCAAAACGAGCAAACAAGGTTTGCAAGTTATTTGATCCATTTATGGATTGAAGCAAGCATTGCGTTCTTGGAACTATCGTTTGATGTAATCATAATGGTATATGATTAATTCAAAACGAAAATGATTCTTGTGTATATAAGGAGGTAGTGGGGAGCGCACTGACAGTGAAAGTCCTAAATAATGATAATATGTCATTTCTTGGAAATGACATTCCCATAAAACAATCGGTGAAAGCTTGGCTTTCATGAAAATTCTCCGTAGAATTCTTTGGAGAGACAATATTTATTCTAGGAATAAGGATCTACTGGGATAGATCTAAAAGTTTTTGGCACTCTCCGAGAACTCGTACATTGAAATAAATATACGCGACCTGGTGTCTCATATACTTTGAGCATATGGAGTCACAATCAGGTCAATCCAAGTGATAGTCACTGGATTGATGTTAAGAACATCCTCTAGTATCTTACATGAACTAAGGATGTTGTCTTATACTATGGAGAATGTGAACTTGAAGTGACTGGGATCACCTCTGCAAGTTTCCAAACTGACAAAAACGACTATTAGTCATAATAAATGTACTATACAGTTGAATAACGGAACAGTGAGCTAGAAATCTTCCAAGCAATATATTGTTGCCGAAAAAAACAAAAGCGGAACATGCTGCAGCTGAGGCAGCAATAGAAGCCTTTTGGATTGATAATAATCCTAATCGGATTAGGAGTAGTTCTGTTAGCAGCTGAGCTAGGCTTCAGCATAGGCTAAAGAATTAATGGTCTCATCAACGATCCAGATATATACTTCGATATTCATCTAATTCGTTCGGATCATACATCGTAGAGATGTGATGATCGAATAAATCGCATCAAATGATAACACCACAAATCCGCTGACGAAAGCATTTTCTCAGCAGAAATTTGAGCGAACCGTACATATTTCGGGGTTGTAGGACACTTGAGTGATTGGCTATAGGCCAAGTGGGAGATTGTTGGATAATTATGACCCATATCATCACTATTTGTACAGATCATGGTGTTGTTGTACAAATTAACTATGTGACAAGGAAATTGCCCTTTTATCATTTGTAATTAGATTACCAAGATATATAAATGATAAAAGGTCCTTATGATTAGTTCCCGATTGAGATGATATGAGACTGTATAAATCCACAAAGGTTTAATCATTAAATATCCCTAGTCATAGTATTATCGAGATTGGACATCGATAAATACGTAAAAGACTAGTATTTCACTTGTGCGCGTTGTGGGAGCATAACAACATAGTTATCATATATTTGAGTATATGATACTCATTCAAGTGTAATAGGAGGTTGTGTTTACCGATGGTACGGAAACAGCATCGCTCTGGATATACCCCTCGGAATTCCATTGGTAGTATGACTATGTGTCTATGGAATCCGAATCAGGGTAGGTGTATTTGGTCTTAACCTGAGACTTGCACCGCTAATACTTGCGACAATCAATATACTTTGGTTTTGGTCGTCCAGGGCCTTAACAGGTTCTGTGTACGCCTCTTCTGGGTATATTGAGAATCGTAGTGTATTGGGTGTGATGTCAAGACGGAAGTATCACTCCAGTCATAGTGGAGATGCTGATCACGTAGGATACGGAACTGGTGCTCTTTTATGCTGCAGCTATCGGGATATTATGACTAGGTCATGTTTATCCGATTATAGAGACTAGTTACCAGAGATCCGATATGTGCTTCGTACGGAGCAGACACAATTCCAGCCCCAGGCCTTGCACGTGACATCTGATGCTGGATCGTAATACTCAATACTACGTATACTACGCCTGATATAGATCACATATTCCTTTAAGAATATTTCTATAGAATTGGGTAGGCACGGTGCTTTGCTAGAAGCCAACCATGTCTTGTAAATCGGTAAAAACGTAGTACTAGGTACGTACGTGTTCGGATAGTCCGACGATGACCAGATTTACTACCAACATATCCTGGGATCTCATGGGTTGCTTCCCGAAGATTCACCGATGACGTATGACTCGCACTTTATAATCTGGGATTAATTATAAGAGAGAGAAAATTAATCTGGGATTAATTACGGAGATATTTTATCTGGGATAAAATATTATTCAAAGAGAGAGAACGATTAATTTGGAATTAATCGATAAAATAATATATTCGATATATTATACGAAATTGGATTTCGACGCGGAATTAAAATTAGATTTTAATTCGGCAAACGAGTTAATTTAGAAATAATTCGTTAGCAACGTGAATAGTAATTTTACTAGGCATATTATTTAATTAAATTTGATTTAATTACGTCGCAACGGAAAATTCGTTCATTCGGAATTAGCAAACCCGAGCCCGGGAGTGTTAGCGGGCCCACTCACATTTCGAATTCAATTGCGGCCCACAAGTCACATCAAGCGTCAAATCACTAGTCAATCAAGTGATGGAAGTCACATCACTTAGAGTGAAGCGATGCTTTTTCATTGATTGATGTGTATAAATGATGGGGGTGGTTGAAAGACTTAAAGTCTTGTACCAAAATTTGAATTTTGAAAAGTGGTAATTGTTTTTGGTATTTGTTTTTGGAAATCAAATAAACCAAAAATATAACATATTTTTTCTCTTCACTCTTTCTCTCCCTTACACGGTTTTGGAACCCATCTTTTTCCCTCTCTCCCATTCGGCTTTTGAAACCAATTTCCTCTCTATTTCTCTCTCCAACCGAGAGCAAGAAGAAGGAGATGGAAGATTTGTGGCAAATTTTCCAATGCTAGCACATGAAGAGTCATCCAATGTGATAGAGAAACAAACCCTTGAGCAGGAATCACAGTGGAGCTTGGAGATCCATCCATGGAGTTGACTGAATTTTGGAGGAGCACAAAAACAGCTCATAGCCGAGAGCTTCCTTGGAGGAGAAAAGATTTTTGTTGTTCGTCGTATCGCAAATCTGATCTATGTAAGTATGATTCTGCCATACTTCTTTTGAGTATTCACACATGTTTCTATGCTTAAATTGATCTTGGGACTAATCTAGAAACCTAACACATATAACATTTGGACGTCGTGACTCCATTACACACGTCGTGACCGTTGCAGGTATAATCCAGGAAGAATGTAACTCTGCTTGGCATTGTGGGACACAAAAACTGGACGACGCATGCTATCACGGGCTCGCGGCCCGGTCGGGAGTACGGAGTAGCCACGGGGGACTAAACCGGAGAATAATGGAGTCACCACCCGGTGTGAACCGGGAAAA